>JAHIAM010007378.1:0-77501 GCA_021605205.1 Aegilops longissima | reverse complement strand
AAATATAGCTCCAAGTAAAGTTACCATGAACGAAGATTTAAAGAGGGATGCCATCCGGCATCCCCAAGCTTAGGCTCTTGGTTGTCCTTGAATATTACCTTGGGGTTCCTTGGGAATCCCCAAACTTAGCCTCTTGCCACCCTTATTCTGTAGTCCATCTAATCTTTACCCAAAACTTGAAAACTTCACACCACAAAACTTAATGTAAAACTCAGAAGCTCCATTAGCTAAAGAAAACAAAACACCACTTCAAGGTACTGTAATGAACTCATTCTTTATTTATATTTGTGTTAAACCTACTGTATTCCAACTACTCTATGGTTTATAAACTATTTTAATAGCCATAGATTCATCAAAATAAGCAAACAACACATAGAAAACAGAATCTGTCAAAACAGAACAGTCTGTAGTAATCTGTAACTAACGCAAACTTCTGAACTCCAAAATTCTAAAATAAATTGGTGGACCTGAGGAATTTGTCTAATAATCATCTGCAAAAATAATCAACTAAATAGCACTCTCCAGTAAAAGTTGAAGCTAATCTCGTGAGCTTAAAGTTTCTGTTTTTTACAGCATGATCATAAAGACTTCACCCAAGTCTTCCTAAAGGTTCTACTTGGCAAAATTGGGTTATTTATTCCTAAACAGAACCACAAAGCAAGAAATTAAAATAAAATTGGGTTGCTCTCCCAACAAGCGCTATCGCTTAAGGCCCATAGCAAGGCATGATGATTTCAATGATGCTCACATAAAAGATAAGAACTGAAACATAAAGAGAGCATCATGAAGAATATGACTAGCACACTTAAGCCTAACCCACTTTCTATGCATAGGGATTTTGTGAGCAAACAACCTATGGGAACAATAATTAACTAGCATAGGAAGGCAAAACAAGCATAACTTCAAAACTTTAAGCACATAGAGAGGAAACTTGATATTATTGCAATTCCTACAAGCATATGTTCCTCCCTCATAATAATCTTCAGTAGCATCATGAATGAATTCAACAATATAACCAGCACCTAAAGCATTGTTTTCATGATCTACAAGCATAAAATTTTACTACTTCCACATAAGCAAAATTCTTCTCATGAATAATAGTGGGAGCAAACTCAACGGAATAAATATCATGTGATTGAAAATTAAGATCAAGATGACAAGTTTCATGGTTATCATTATTCTTTAAAGCATACATGTCATCACAATAATCATCATAGATAGGAGGCATGCTTTCATCATAGTAAATTCGCCATCAAAGCTTGGGGACAAAAATATTATCTTCATCAAACATAGCTTCCTAAGCTTGTGGCTTTGCATATCATTAGCATCATGGATATTCAAAGAATTCATACTAACAACATTGCAATCATGCCCATCATTCAAATATTTAGTGCCAAATATTTTAATGCATTCTTCTTCTAACACTTTGGCACAATTTTCCTTTCCATCATACTCACGAAAGATATTAAAAGATGAAGCGTATGAGACAAACTCAATTCCACTTTTTTAGTTTTCTTTATAAACTAAACTAGTGATAAAACAAGAAACACAAAGATTCGATTGCAAGATCTAAAGATATACCTTCAAGCACCGACCTCCCGGCAATGGCGCCTTAAAAGAGCTTGATGTCTACTAAGCAACCTTCTTCTTGTAGACGTTGTTGGGCCTCCAAGTGCAGGTTTGTAGCACAAGAGCAAATTTCCTCAAGTGGATGACCTAAGGTTTATCAACTGGGGAGGCGAGGATGAAGATGGTCTCTCTCAAACAACCCCGCAACCAAATAACAAAGAGTCTCTTGTGTCCCCAACACACCCAATACAATGGTAAATTGTATAGGTGCACTAGTTCGCGAAGAGATGGTGATACAAGTGCAATATGGATGGTAGATATAGGTTTTGTAATCTGAAAATATAAAAACAGCAAGTTAACAAGTGGTAAAAGTGAGCGAAACGGTATTGCAATGCTAGGAAACAAGGCCTAGAGTTCATACTTTCACTAGTGCAAGTTCTCTCAACAATAATAACATAATTGGATCATATAACTATCCCTCAACATGCAACAAAGAGTCACTCCAAAGTCACTAATAGCGGAGAACAAATGAAGAGATTATGGTAGGGTACGAAACCACCTCAATGTTATTCTTTCCAATCAATCCATGGGCTATTCCTATAAGTGTCACAAACAGCCCTAGAGTTCGTGATTAGAATAACACCTTAAGACACAAATAAACCAAAACCCTAATGTCACCTAGATACTCTAATGTCACATCAAGTATCCGTGGGTATGATTATACGATATGCATCACACAATCTCAGATTCATCTATTCAACCAACACAAAGAACTTTAAAGAGTGCCCCAAAGTTTCTACCGGAGATTCACGACAAAACGTGTGCCAACCCCTATGCATAGGTTCATGGGCGGAACCCGCAAGTTGATCACCAAAACATACATCAAGTGAATCACATGATATCCCATTGTCACCACAGATACGCACGGCAAGACATACATCAAGTGTTCTCAAATCATTAAAGACTCAATCCGATAAGATAACTTCAAAGGGAAAACTCAATCCATTACAAGAGAGTAGAGGGGGAGAAGAAACATAAGATCCAACTATAATAGCAAAGCTCGCAATACATCAAGATCGAATCACCTCAAGAACACGAGAGAGAGAGAGAGAGAGATCAAACACATAGCTACTGGTACATACCTCAGCCCCGAGGGTGAACTACTCCTCCTCGCCATGGAGAGCTGGATGATGAAGATGGCCACCGGTGAGGGTTCCTCCCATAGGTGCCTAACAGGTCCCGATTGGTTTTGGTGGCTACAGAGGCTTGCGGCGCGAACTCCCGATCTATTCTGTCTCAAGTTTTTAGGGTATATGGGTATATAGGAGGAAGAAGTACGCTGTGGAGCCACAAGGCCCACGAGGGTGGAGGACGCGCCTCTACCTCGTGCCTTCCTCGTTGCTTCTTTGATGTGGACTCCAAGTCTCCCTGCTGCTTTCCTTCCAAAAATAACTTCTCCAGAAGATTTCGCCCGCTTGATATTCCTTTTCTTCAAACATCAAACAAGGGAAAAACAGAACTCGCACTGGCTGGGTCAATAGGTTAGTCCCAAAAGTAATATAAAAGTGTAAGATAAAGCCCATAAACATCCAAAACACATAATATAATAGCATGGAACAATAAAAATTATAGATATGTTAGAGACGATCAATTATTCACTCGTTATTGAACCATTTGATGTTTGGAGCTTTGATTACATGGGACCGCTTCTTCCTCTAATGGGTATACACATATTTTAGTTGCTATTGATTACGTTACTAAGTGGGTAGAAGCTATTCCAACTAGTAGTGCTGATCATAACACCTCTATTAAGATGCTTAAAGAAGTTATTTTTCTGAGGTTTGGAGTCCCTAGATATTTAATGACTGATGGTGGTTCACATTTTATTCATGGTACCTTTCGTAAAATGCTTGCTAAGTATGATGTTAATCATAGAATCGCATCTCCATATCACCTACAGTCTAGTGGTCAAGTAGAATTGAGTAATAGAGAGCTCAAATTAATTTTGCAAAAGACTGTTAATAGATCTAGAAAGAATTGGTCCAAGAAACTTGATGATGCATTATGGGCCTATAGAACTGCATATATAAAATCCTATGGGTATGTCTCCAGATAAAATGGTCTATGGAAAGCATGTCACTTACCTCTCGAACTATAACATAAGGCTTATTGGGCCATTAAAGAGCTCAACTATGATTTCAAACTTGCCGTGAGAAGAGGTTATTTGACATTAGCTCACTTGATGAATGGAGAACCCAGCCTATGAGAATGCCAAACTGTTTAAAGAAAAGTTAAAAGATGGCATGACAAAAGGATACAAAAGCATGAGTTTAATGTAGGTGACTATGTGTTTCTATTCAACTCTTGTTTAAGATTTTTGCAGGAAAACTTCTCTAAATGGGAAGTTCCTTACGTTATTGAGGAGGTCTATTGTTCCGTGCCATAAAAATCAACAACTTCAAGGCAAAATCCAAGGTGGTGAACGGTCAAAGAATCAAACATTATATCTCGGTAATCCCGTAAATGTTGAAACCAATGTTATTGAAACCGAACTCCTGAGGAATACATAAGAGACACTTTCCAATGCTTCAGCACTCCAAAAGGAATAGGTATGTGGTACGTAAGTAAACCGACTCTAAAACAATTCTAATGCAATTTTTCTTCGCTTTGGAATATTTAGAAAAATAGGAAAATAGGAAGTAGTTCGAAGGACACGAGGCATCCACGAGGGTGGAGGGCGTGTTCTACCCCCGGCGCGCTTCTGCCTCATGGGCACCTCGTGCTCACCGAACTCCGCTTTTGACTTGCACGATACTTCTTTTGGTCGGTAAAAACTGTTAGAAAGAATCAAGGCTAAGCATCATGTCGCCCCTCCTCCAACAATGGTGACAACGATGCTTGGCTAATGAAGATAGAGCTGAAGAGAGAAGAACCGAGAAGATCAACAAGGATGATGGGATCAAGAAGGCCATGGAGGACCAAGTTCCGCAGCAGTAAGACATCCTTCAACTTGACCACAATCTTCTTACCCCAACCGAGATTGAAGCTTTCAAGATGATTGAGTTAGCTCAGATACAAAACAAGTATCTCACACGTGAAAATATTTTGTTGAAGGAGCATATCATCGCACTCAAGGGCATTATCCACAAATTGGAGGACCTTCTACGCCGATGTGCAACTATCCATCACCACCTCCATCTCCTTCACCGACAAAAGAGACATAATCACATGGGTATGGGCACTCCCCTTGGCAACTGCCAAGCTTGGGGGAGGTGCCCCGGTATCGTATCACCATCACACTCTTATCTTTACCGTGTTTCTTAGTTCGATCCTTTTGGTAATATCTTGATCTAGTAGAATAAAGTTTTAGTGTGATTTAGTTTTGAGTTTTGCCTTATGATCCTTCTATGTAATCGAGTCTGTGAGCTATATATAATAAAGATTAGTGTTGAGTCAAGGGCTCGATTATCTTGGTATGATCTTGAGAGAATAAAAGAAAGAATAAAAAGAAATAAAAGAGATCATATTGATCTTATGGAGAGTAATGAGTTCACATATAAAGAGTATGATGAATAAAAGTTGTTGAGAGTTGACAAACATAGTTTTGGTCATCGCTTGATTGATTGTGAGCACTCATTAAAATATGACATGCTAAAGAGTTGATGTTGGACAAGGAAGACAACATAATGGGTTATGTTTTATTATATCCAAAATAAAGTATATTGTCATGGATCATCCAACATGTTGAGCTTGCCTTTCTCCCTCATGCTAGCCAAATTATTTGCACCAAGTAGAGATACTACGTAAGCTTCCGAATACCCTTAAACCCAGCTTTTGCCATGAGAGTCCACCATACCTACCTATGGATTGAGTAAGATCCTTCAAGTAAGTTGTCATGTTGCTTGCAATAAAATTGCTTTCTAAATATGTATGATTTATTAGTGTGGAGAAAATAAGCTTTATACGATCTTGTGATATGGAAGCAATAAAAGCGACGGACTGCATAATAAAGGTCCATATCACAAGTGGCAATATAAAGTGACGCTTTTTTCATTAAGATTTCGTGCATCCAACCCCAAAGCACATGACAACCTCTACTTCCTCTCTCAAGGGCCTATCTTTTACTTTTACCTTATGCAAGAGCAAGGTTGGAAAAGCGGTAGGCGAAGCGAGGCGGTTGACTCGCTTAGTGCCTAGGCGGTGTTAAGCGCCTTAGGCGCCGCCTAGGCGGTAATGTAGTTTTACTTGTAATGTATTTGTGATTATTATATGGGTGTTGATATTAGTTTAGGCATATAAATATGTTAATTACCGCCTACTACCATTGGAATATAACCCGCTTGGCATATCAAAGGCAAGATGTGGCATGATTTCTTGTTTCGTAGGCAATTCCTTGCTTGCCCTGCCTAGACCTCCATTTATGCCCTAGGCGAGGCGCTTATCATTGCCTAGCGCCTAGGCGTGCTCTAAGCGCCCCTAGGCACCGCTTTTCCAACAGAGTGCAAGAGTCATGGTGATTTTCACCTCTCCTTTTATATTTTATCCTTTGGCAAGCACATTGTGTTGGAAAGATCCTGATATATAGATCCAATTGGGTGTGTTAGCATGAATTATTATTGTTGACATTACCCTTGAGGTAAAAGGTTGGGAGGCAACATCATAAGCCCCTATCTTTCTCTCGTGTCCCATTAAAACTCCGCACTCCACAAGTATTGCGTGAGTGTTAGCAATTGTGAAAGACAAAATGATAGTTGAGTATGTGGACTTGTTCATAAGCTCTTACATTGACTCTTTCCGTTATTATGATAAATTGCAATTGCTTCAATGACCGAGATTATAGTTTGTTGGTTTTCAATGAAGTTTCGATTCATACTTTACATTGTGAATAGATTATTACTTGAGCATAACAAATCATATGACAATATCCATATATGTTGCTGTTATAAGAATGATCATGATGCCCTCATGTCCAGATTTTATTTTATCGACACTCTATCTCTAAACATGTGGACATATTTATCGTTATCGGCTTCCGCTTGAGGACAAGCGAGGTCTAAGCTTGGGGAGTTGATATGTCCATTTTGCATCATGCTTTTATATCAATATTTATTGCATTATGGGCTGTTATTACACATTATGTCACAATACTTATGCCTATTCTCTTATTTTACAAGGTTTACATGAAGAGGAGAATGCCGCAAATGGAATTCTAGGCAGAAAAGGAGCAAATATTAGAGACCTATTCGCACAACTCCAAAAGTCCCAAACTTCACGGAGTCACGCTTTGGAATATATAAAAATATCGGCGAAAGAATCCACCGAGGGGCTCACACCTGCCACGAGGGTGGGGCGCGCCTGCCTCGTGGGCCCCGACAGCCTCCTGCCCATCTTCCGCTATATGAAGTCTTTCGTCTGAGAAAAAAATCATAAGCAAGCTGAAGAAGTCTACCGCCACGAGGTGGAACCTTGGCGGAACCAATCTAGGCTCCAGCAGAGCTATTCTCACTACAAAATAATACACTTCCGTGATGATACGTGTTTTCACAAGAGGTCGCGTTTTTGTCATGCATGTACATCCATGACAAATTTATGATGTAATCAAGATAGTCATACCGTGGTGTCGAGAAGTGTTCCATGACATTACCAACATTATCATCACGAAGTGTCCACTTCCATGACGATAAATCGCGTCACGTAAGTGCTTTTCGTAAGGGTGACCGACACGGCATCCACCGTAACGGAATGCCGTTAAGCTATCGGGTCGGGTTTTAGATCCGATAACCCGTTAATCGCCTGACCAATGGGGATTTTCCACGGTAAAATCATCATTGGCTGCAGAAACACGGGTCGGCTCACCGCTGGGGACAGATGTCATCCACTCATTGGATGTAAGGTGCCTATGATACGTCGACACGTGGCACGGCCCATCTAGTTTAAATGGGCCGCCCAACTAAAGGCCCACAAGATTTTATGACTATAATGGGCCGCCCACCACAGCCCACGAGATTTTGTGGACTATAATGGGCTGGCCCAAATAAAGGCCCATAAGATTTCAAGGGCCATAATGGGCCGCCCAGATAAAGGCCCACAAAATTTTTATGATCATAATGGGCCAGCCCACTAAAGGCCCACGAGATTTCACGACATTAATGGGCCGCCCACTGTGAGGCCCACAAGATTTTGAGGACCCTAGTAGGCCGCCCATTAACTCGGTTACCATGTTTTGGGCCAAATGTCGCCCATATTTGATATGGTCCATCATTGGCCTGCCATGTTCCGGGCATAATAATGGCCCATATGAGATCCGGCCCATTAAAAGCCTCCCACTTTCTGGGCCAAATCACGGCCCAGATTAGGTCCAGCCCTTTAAGAGGCTTTGGGCTCAAATATGGTCCATATCGACGGTCCGTTAATCGGATGCTATGCTTCGGGCCCACTTGCTAAAGGCCCATTTAGTAATTCGCCCGATATTAGTTTCGCCTCATAAGGGCCCGCTTAACATTGCAGCCCTATATTAATTTCGCCCGTTAAAGCCCGCCATATAGTTGGGCCTAACTACGACCCGGTTTGCATCCGCCTGCCAGCACCGATATCCGATTGGGCCAAACAAGGAACGAGACAACTTTGGCTCGTTAAAGCCCGTGATTTGATTCGCACAATCATGGGCCGGGTCCATTTCGGCTGCCGCCGCCCGTGAGCTATTCGCATGTTTCAGCCCAACCTACTTCTCACCTCCTAAAGCCCATTGAGTTTTCTTGCTAAAAGAGGGTCAGGGTTACTCGCCTATCAAAGGTCCGAATCTACTAGTGGGCCAGTTTGACGGGCTCATGATGCGGATCATACATCGTGATTGCATGACGCCCGATTATGTATCGTAATTTTACGGTTTGGCCGTTTATCGCGTAAGACAGATATATATACAAGAAAATAACCGCAGCATCGTGAATTAGAAAAACCTAGACTATACAATAAAGAAATTATGGCATATTACATCCAAGGCATCAAAGTTCGCCACTATGATAATAAAGCACAAGTAGACAGAGATTACATACACTCGGCATCAAAGATCGCCACCAAGGCAAATAAACACGCCAAAAAATAATATACAAAACCGACAAGACTTCAATAGAGTTCAAGAAAGGTTAGCCTCACATGCGAAGCTGCAGCGCAAGCACCTGAGCAAGATGATGAGATCGCTTGTTCAACACTTATATCTTCCTCACTCAAAGATAAACAAGCAGCATAGATGACGGTTTTGCACATAAAAGTATTAGTGTCGATAATTCATCACATTTCATCGATTTAATAAAGTGACACAGTTTAAAATTGCATTAACACAATATGGTTTTGTTCAGTCAAGACATGGCAGGAAATGACATTGTGAAGGAGTTGGCAGCTTCAATGACACCACCGGACTACGATCAAGAACTCATAAGTATCAATGGTTAGTGTGCTGTCAATTTATCCCATTTCAGATTGGCAAATAAAGAGACGGTTTAAATAATAGTAGAATGATATGACATTGTTCATAGTTAAGACATTGCAGAATATGACATTGTGTTCTAGTGGGTAGGTTCACCACACCACCGGATTACGGATGAAGAATGTATATACATGCAAAGGCAAAAGAAGATCACTTGCTCAGATAGTTTAATTTACATGGTATGAAGAAGGAACTTGGTTGTACAACTAAAACTTACATTGAGAAGGACAAACTTTTGTTTATGAACTACATAATAAACTTTAAACATGCAATTTCATGCAAACACCAAAATAAACAGCTGTTGCAAATATGCCTAATCAAATATACACAACAAAGTTTGAAGGCTTGAGAAGGACAAACTTACATTATCGGTGAAGACAGGCTCTATAAAGCCCTTGTCCATGCCGATGGGGGGGCAATTCAAGAAGTTTAGCACGTAATCTTCTTCATAAGCATTGCCTTTATTCTACATTTTGTTAAGAGTAAATATAGATGTGATAATATACAAAAAATGGAGAATATTTAAGATAAGATGAAGAGTGATGCTACATAACCAAGTAGCTATAAATGTATGTGCAGATGACAGTGCAAAAGGCACAACCAAGAGCAATGCACAGCTAAACTTCTTCAAGACCAACCTTATGGTAAGAGTAAATATAGATCCGATGTGTAGAAAATGGAGGGCAAAGGAAAATAAGCTGCAGAGTGATGGTACATGAACAACTACCTGTCAATATAAGTACATCGATAAAGGACAGCATGTACTTACAAGAACAATGCAGAGCTAAAAAATCATTGGCATTGGATATATTCTACACTAATGTAACCATTCATACAGATCGATAATTTGGAGCGTAACAATTGATAAGCAAGCTATCATGCATACTGCTGTCACATAATGAACCAGTATGTATGCAAGTACATGATACAGACAACAGTACTAACAAGAGCAAAGCAGCGGCAGCATATTTGCGATATCCCGTCGTTTCTTTTCAAACCGGAATTCTTCTTCGAGCAGATTTCCTTCAAAAGATCCGTAAGGCACATGCGAAAAATAGAAGTTCAAATTGTCATGTGATTTCATAGATGACCTCTCATCCCGAACGAGACTAGTGCATAACAAGGTTTTTCCATTCAATGTCTTCTAAATTTAGCACAGAGACTTCACCGAAATTGCTTATAGACTTGCCATCAAAGTGTGATTTCCTCAGTAACACCGACATCGCTGCAATGCTTCCTTGAAAAGCACAAGCAAGCTTTGCTCATCATGACTATCCAGATTGACCTCGCCTAGTTACAACAATGTAATGTAAATCATTGATGTGTTCGATCAAGAAAAAACAGGAAAATAATAACCATGAATAATAGCACTTACACATAAGTTGGACAGAAGATGTGAAATGGTGTTTGTCTTCACTATAATCTTCCCATGATGGAAATATATGCACGTAGTCCCTAACAACATTGAAAGCATTGTCTTTAAACCGAATAAATGGAATGGGGTTCCAATCTGCAGAATTGGCCGCCTCTCTCAGCTTGGGATAGGTCTTCACCGGTGGACTTGGTCAGACTTTTCACTGGAGGGATTTTTCTGTGGTACGGCTGGTGCTATGGAAAATG
The DNA here is from genome assembly GCA_021605205.1 of Aegilops longissima. Classification (NCBI taxonomy): domain Eukaryota; kingdom Viridiplantae; phylum Streptophyta; class Magnoliopsida; order Poales; family Poaceae; genus Aegilops; species Aegilops longissima. Next base: position 66,829 of record JAHIAM010007378.1, on the reverse strand, counting down.
AAATCGGTATACCTTTTGGTCGGAGTGCAGGTCCCTGTGGTGGGGCTAGTGGTGTGGCCAAGAAGTATGGGTACAATCATTGGAGTCGGTCCTACGCTTTGTGTCATTGGTTGTACAGCCAATATAAGTGGGCGCTGTCTGATTTCTCCAAGACCACCACGCTTTTTCAAGGACTTTGCCGGTGCTCCTTCGTGTTCGCAATCACCCTCTCCTTTTTGATGTCCGATGCACAAGAACATCATTTGAGTGGAAAACATGGTATGATGATGATGGAATATGTATTGATAATGGATGGGCATGGCATCTCGAGTTATATGATAAGTAAACTAAGGTATGGCGTGCAACAAAGTAGAAGAAATTCAAGACAACATATGCAAGATACGGCAATCAATAAAACCTTGCCAAATTAGATCAGTGCACCTTGATGGGTGAACAGGATGTGCCATCTTCCTTTGACTCTCGAGGTTAGAATAGTCATTAGGATGATATTCTCAATAAGAATCAACAGTGGAGCGCATTTAGTTTCATTGCTTCCGTAATGGCACTCAATGCCTTGGTGCCAATTTTGTAAGTCATTGCAGTGTTCCACAATATTCTTCCGATGCCCAGATTCTGATATTCATCGAATTATGATAATATCTCGAGAACCATGAAAACATAAATAGTTGTGAGATTATCTTTGTAATGCGATGATATTCTAATATAGGGCGCCTCAGAAACACTTGTGTGCTATCACCGATTCTCGATGAGAGAGCTCATGTGTGCTGTAATATGGTGCGTGCATTTATATAATCTGGCACAAGTACACACAAAAATAGGCTCCAGAAGTAAGGATAGCTGGCAGATGATAGGTTCATAATATACTATATAGAGAGTTTATTGCCAAACCATGATAACAAGAGCACACAACAACTAGGCAGATCATAGTGTACATAACAGGGGTACACCATAACCACGATATATAAATTGGGAAAGTGGAACTGGCTTGAAAATACGGTGTTCTATTGCCGCTAGTAATTTAAAGCCTATCGATCACGACAGTGCCAGCTCTATCGCTTGTTGACTGCAGAGTCCTCGCGCCTTCCCCGACAAGGAACATATCTGTATATACTAAATACGTAATAAACAAAGAGGAACATGTTAAAGAATGTAAGAGGAAGCATATTCTTGAGGTTCCGCTTCATTGCATACAATGTTGGTTGCCCACTCATGATGAATCACAACACCCAAAGAAATGCAATTCCATGTTGTCTCTATATGTGGCAATTTTGAACAAGAGTCATTAGGATCATATTTTGAACAAGAGTCAACAGTGGGGAGCGATGAGTTTCATTGCATCCGCAATGGCACTCAATGCCTTGGTGCCAATTTTGTAAGTCATTGCAAAGTGTTTAGCTTCAAGATCGGACTGCTGCTAGTGCGACACAAAGCAGCTACACGATCATAGTGTAGATATAACGGGAAAACCTTAACATCAGAGTAAAATCAGCAAAGTGGAACTTGTGGAATATATGTGCTAGTATTGCTGCACGGCTAGAAAGGTTTTGGATACCACTCTCTTCAAGTGAAGGTGCGTAATCGTTAATATCAAGATAACTCTCAAAGGCTTACACAGCTCCCCGCATTTCTTTTCTATTCTTATAGGATTCAAGTGGTAGGCCACTACAAATCCTATTCCTATGTTTACAAGATCCTACGAATCAAAGAGGCTCAAAGTGTCCATCACAACCAACCGTGATAGACCTCTACATCGCAAATGTCCATGCTCATCTTCAAGACATGGAACATATCAGACATTATTTATTCTCCTGCTCCAAAATATAAGTCTTGGTAGAGATTTCCACTATGGATCACATACGATGTATCCAGATACATTTTAGAGTGTAGATTCACTCATTTTGCTCCATATGTAGTCCATGGTGGAATCTATACAAAGACTTGTATTTAGGAACGAGAGAGTACATATTAAAGAAGAATGGAAGAGGAACATGGTAAAGAAGAGCAAGCAAATTTCGGATAATAAATGTTGGTTGCATAGTGCCCACACATGATGAACCAGAGCGCATTAAGAATGCAACTCCCAACTGCCTCTCGACCATTTCAGCGGTTCGATGAAGATCCCACGCCTCCTAATCCTTCTTCTTCCTCGCTCGATTCTTCCCATACAGTAACATCGCATGGGCCGCCGGGTCCGACCACCGCCCCCACTGGCCAGAATTCCTCCGCCACCCCACCCCGCACCCCCCCCCAACCCCCACCCGCCGAGTTTTCTTTGTTCGGCGAGGCCCCACAACCACCCGAGCCCCTTCGATCGCAGACCGCGAACTCCAAATGAAGCTCAAAATCGACCGACCCAATTTTGAAATTTAGTCTACTGTGATTTAACTAGTGTGGAATATAAAAGGGAAAACCATAAGCATTGGGAGTATAGTGTTGAGCGCTATGGCGGATCTCAAGGTGCAAACCGGACAAAGGAAACTTCGCAACCAAGACAAGAAATCGAGTAAAGCAGTGGCGATCTATTTTCTTTCTATGATAAATAAGTTGAGCAGATACGTAAGAGTACCGCCCGTGCAGCGCTGCACGATTTGCTGAGAATTTGACGGCAAGGCGTAGCGATGGCTGTCGGCGGCGGGAAGCAGATCTAGGAGGGTAGACGGTGCGCAGGGCGGTGGTGGACGAGACGGTCATAGGAGCGGCCGACAAGGTGGACGATCATGGGATGAAGCGAGAGGACGGGATGCAAGGATCCCGTCCAAGGCGTGGATGAGAGAGGTTGATCTCTTGTAATGGACGGCGCGGCCTGGGTATCAGCTCCGCATGGTGGAGGAGGACGATGGTGGATGGGGTGGCGGACGATGGCGGACGGAGGAGGGTAGGGTGGAGAGGGTGTTTTGGCGCCATGGAGTACGAATGGGGAAAAGGGAGGTAGAGAGGAAGGGGGAACCATGTATTCGTATGCCGCTTGTCTCAAATGCGAGGAAATTTACAAACTTAGCCCCTGCTTCAAATTTCTACTACATCACAACAACATTAGTAGGTTGGGGATAAGACGGTAATCTCAGATACAATCAATATTTGCCGACGAGAGTTTATTTTTGGTGCCCACCATGTATGAATATGAATCGGGAGGAGTCAATTTCGCCGAGGACACATGTGTTTTGGCGCCCACCGTATGAATCCGGTGAGAGGCGGTTACGCCACGCTTGGGTGAAATTACAAACCTACCCCTATCGAAACCTATAGAAATCCAGCAGATAGGCTTTATGCGTGGATAGGCAGAGTAATTTCCATCTCGCAGATTTTGGTTTCAAGTGTTATCATGATTTTCCCACTTCGCTCAAATTTTGCAGAGTGCATCGCCATCGTGCCAACTCAATTCAATCTCGCTTGTATTCTATTTTTTCAAGGGATCCATTTTCAATTGGAATTACATTCTATATACATCATTTTTATATATACTTTCAAAAGCACAACACCATTTATACATAAATATGGTTTACAAATGGCATGATCTCAGATTCATAAGGTTGTATCCATCAATTTGATTTTCAAATATTTGAAACCACTTTATGTTGAAATCCAATGTATGCATTCCTCGCTAACTGCTCCAATTAATGTGTGTTTCATGTAGTTTTTTTACTTCTCAAACATGTATAATGTGTTTCACACACGCAACATATAGTGTAATCCTGCTTAGACATTAATTGCATATAAACCATGCATTGTTTGTAATTAAAGAATCTATGGATCATCAATATTGATAAACTATATAACATTATACGCAGCCCAAATTCAAATGAGTATGCATGTTTGATAGACCAATTTATGCTATGATATTATCGATGTCGTGATCTCCAGCTTAAATATTTGAATCCCTTTAATCCGTGATATTCGCCTCATATAGCTATCATTCATGCTTATATAGGACTATCTATCCGACCTATACGCTGCTCATCGCCTCTCGTATCTCTCGCTACCTTTATGTCGATAATGATCTTTTATCTTCGTGAATACCGACAAAGATTTCTCCCCGACCTCCATCACTCTATCTCTCTCTAAGTATATCTCGCCCCCTCGCTATGTGTCTCTAACTATGATTCTCCATGTGAATCTCTTTCTCTCACACAAACACAAAACTTTGTCTCGCCGGGTCTCATTTCTCTCTACTATTCCCATGTGTGCACTACAAAAAAAAGACACATCCGTGACATTTTGGGTCGAACGAATTTTTTTTCTCATCATACATATGACACTTCTATGACGATAATTGTGACAAAACCCGATCATCATAGATGTGGTGGGCTTTACTTATGACAAAAATCATGACAAAATGGGCTTTTCGTCCCGGCGGGCTGGAGACGCAGCTGCATGACATTCTTTGGGCCGGCCCATGACGGAAAAACCATGGTAGAAGCGTGGAGGAAAATTTCGGGAGTTGCCGGTTACGGTGGGAGGTCAAATGAGTGATGCTGCTTTCGCAGACACGACGCTGCTGTGTGCGTAGGCGCTGGCTCTAATCGAACCCGAGCGAGGCGTTGAGCTCTAAATAAACCCGGTGATTGCACCGCAGGCTACGCGCATCGAACCCGAAGCTATCGATCGATGGTCGTTAATCGAACCCGATCGAAAGTGATTCTTCGCTATCGCTGCTAATCAAGCCGATCGATGCCGCCTGGATGAACAAAGGAGCGCTATGGGGGGGTGGATGAACATTGAGCAGTGGCATTTGCCTCGATGAACAGACCCCGTGGTGTGGAGGGCTGATGAACAAGAGACGGTGGAGGGGTGCCCGTGGAGGGTGGTTGAACAGACCCCGTGGTGTGGAGGGCTGGATGAACAGAGACGGTGGAGGAGTGCCCGTGGAGGGGTGGTTGAACAGAGCCGTGGAGAAGCGCGTGGTGGAGGCTGGATGAACAGGAGCCCGTGGAGGCCGGAGGAGGTCGACGGTAGCCTGTGGAGGCCGGAGGAGGTCGACGGTGGAGATGAACAGATCCCGTGGAGTCCTGCTTATGCGGCACGCCACACCCTCCCGGCGAACATGACCCCTGCTTTCGACCGTAGGGAGGTCCGCTTGGCCCGCTTTTTGCACGCCACACCCTCCCGATCAACAGACCCCTGCTTTGACCGTAGGAGGTCCGCTTGCCGATTTTATGCGGTACGCCACACCTCCCGATCAACAGACCCCTGCTTTCACCATAGGAGGTCCGCTTCTCCGCTTTGGCGGTACACCACACCCTCCGATCAACAGACCCTGCTCAACGAGGAGGTCTGCTTCTCCACAGCGGTACGCCAGCCTCATTTCCATCACCGCTCCATCCAAGCCTCCCGGCGAACACGACCACGCATTCCGCTCCGACCCAGCCGGTTGGTTCCCATGAACACGACGACAACGCTTGTTTCTCCGCTCCGACCCAGCCATGTACGATGCGCGCGAGTAGGCGTTGCGGACTACCAGATGTACACATACGCGGGTCAGATTTTCTTTCTTGCACCCGCCGCCAGACGACGCAGTACATGCTACGCGCGCGCTTCTACTACGACACGCGCGCTTCTACTACTTAAACGTAGCGCCTACATCGACCAAGATGTACATACACATTCGCGACCAGATGACAATGCTACGACGCTCACCAGTGGGTCCCGCCGCCGTGCACTTCCTTGCTCGCGAAGATGTAGCCGGTGGGTCCCGTGAGTCGTGGGGCGAATCGCTTTGTTTTTTGCCTGGACGCACTTCCTTGCGTATAAGGTGTAGCTGGTGGGTCCCAGCAGTGGGGCGACCGCTTTTTTGCCCAACGCACTTCCTTGCGGCGAAGATGAAGCTGGGGGTCCCAGCAATGTGGGAAACGTTTTTCCGCTAAATACAAAGGGTTCCGTCCGTGGGTCCCACTGCCGTGGAGGAATCATTATTTTCCGCGAATAAGGAGGCACTTCCTTGTCAGCGTCAGGACCCACTGCCGCCTCTCTCCACGACAGCCCATGTCCGATGGAAGTCGCTCTCGACCATGTTGACCAGGCCACGAGAGCACCACGGCGGTGGACGACGGCGAGGCCTAGGAAGGGAGGACGGGAGCCGGAAAGACGTGGCAGGGAAGCCCGCGCGAGAGGAGTACGAGGGTTCACCGTTCGGGCATGTGTGAGGCTGCTGCCGCCGCAGGGCTCGCCAAGGTGGGAATAGTAGGGGCGTGAGGCCTCCACGGCAAGCACAGCCGCCACGGGAGGCAGGAGCATGCGCACGACCGGCGCTGCTTTGGGCGGCCGGAGCAAGAAGACCAGAGGTTGAAGAAGCACTACACCGCTGGATGGACATCGACGGTCACCGGAGCTAGAATCGTTTATATTGACTAAGTTGACAAAGCCCTCCGTCCCCGCCAACTTAGTTGGCCCACAAGTCATCCTCCCACTATGGTGGGTCCCAGCTAGCAGGGTGGGTATTCATTTTTTGTGCGTAATAAGGAGGCACTTCTTGCGTGCGAAGATATAGCTGGTGGGTCCGACATGACAATGGGGAACGTTTTTTTCGAAAATACGTAGGCCCTTCCGTGGGTCCCACCGCCGTGTGGAGGAATCATTATTTTATGCTGCATACCACGGCCGATGGATGTCGCTCGCTGACCACGCTGACCAGTGCAATGCCGAGAGCACCATGGCGGTGGACGACGGCGAGGCCTAGGAAGGAACGCACACGTAGCCGGGAAGACTCGGAATGGTTGCCCACGCCGTGGGGAGTATGAGGGTTTATCGTCCGCTGCCGCCACCGAAAATAACAGGAGGTGTGGGTGAGTAGAGGAATGGCCTGCCAGAATGAAGTAGGGTGGGCGGTGCGCTCAGGGCAAAGACAACCGCCACGGAGGCGGGAGCAGCAGTCCCACCGAGCTGGTTTGGGCGGCCGGAGCAAGAAGATCGATATTGAAGAGAAGACGACCGCTGGATTAACATCCAACGGTCATCGCTGCTAGAATCGCTTAGGACTAAGTTGACAAAGCCAAAGTACACGCCAACCTAGTAGACCCACAAGTCAGCCTCCAAATCTGTCCCAAACAAAGATACAGCCCAAATTTCTAGCCGATTCAAATTAATTTTAAATCTAAATATACCTTAATTTAAATTCAATGAAATTTTACCCGACAAAAACAATGAAATTTAAAATATCAAAATCTGAAAGAAAACAGTATTTTGGAACTAATTGCATGTTTGCTGTATTTTTTCATTTTACATCCCATTTATTATTACTTATAGCCCATTTCTTATTACTTATAACCCATTTATTATTACTTATAGCCCATTTTTGGGCAAAATGCATCCTCCTCGCCTTGAAAGATTTCCACCAAAGCAGGCGAGAAAAGCAAGTAGGCCTATGTTGGTTATTCTCAAAAAACAAAATAGTTGGCTAGCCATTTTTCGTAAAGGAAAATACAAACTGGCTGGTCATGTGCTAAACATATGAAATAAAAGCCTGGGCTAGATGGGCCATGGGTCCCGACAACCCAGCTTGATACCCTTCTCCGTCCCGAAAAACAAAATTATCACAAGACGCTGTCGGTCCTTGATCGTCATCCTCACCATGTACAATATCTCCTTATTCCTCTCTGTTGTTGACCATGTTGACAACACCGGAGGGCGGCACCGCGCGAGCGAACCAAGGCGGAGGACGATGGTGAGGCCTCGACGGAACGAACAGAGCCGGGAAGATCACAGCCACCGTGGGAGGCGGAGAAGCGGTCTCGGCCAAGCGCCGGTTTGGCTTTTGGCGGCTCGAGGAAGAAGAGATCAAGAAACGCGACAGCTTGAATGCCAATCCAACGGTCAAGGTTGGCACAATCGCTTTTTGACTAAGTGGACACCAAGTAGCATACTTTTTATATATAGGAAGAAAACTGCGAGGAAAATGCGCTCGATTGCCGCCCTCCTCACAGGAACGCTCGCCACATAAGTGACTAGCACCCTTGGTTTTCAACCGAGAGGTCTTGGGTTCGAGTCCGAGGAACTCTCAATTTTGTCCTCCTTCCTTCCTTGCAAAAAAGGAAAGAAAATCAAAGACTTGGGAAGGCGATAACAATGCTAGTGTACCAAGAAAGAGATGTTGCCGAAGTTTTAGAAAAAGAAAGACGTGTTCTCGCAACCGGTTCAATCCAAACCCAGACTATGACTATATATGGTGCTATGCTACTCGCAAGTAATGAAACCGACATATCCAACGCTCGCTTTCCTCTTCTACTTACTCGCTTAGCAATGAAGCTCGCCGCAAAGAACTATGTCCGCCGGTTGCTCGCCCACCGCTTCTTCAAAGCAGTAACAACCAGATATGCGCCAAGTCGCCACCCGCACCATCGCTCAGTGGGTCTCATCACACCCTCACCGAGCATGCGCACCGCAGCCGATTGCTCACCGCAACCCGCTGCCGCTGGTGTGGTGCCACCGCCGCAAATCACGCAGAGTCATCTGTCATGCCTCAACCACAATCCGCAACCCCGCCGAAGTCTTCTACAAATGCCCGAATCATGGGGTAATAATATGTTTAAGTGTTGTTCTCGCTGCTTTCAGCTGCTGATTTTTTAATAGTTTGGTTGATGATCTTCCAATTTGATTCGTGCGTAAAAGGGAAGATTCGTGTGATTTGTATTTCGGGAAGTTGCTGATGGGGGAATGCAACTACGCTGATTATTTGGTTAGCCGAGGAATCCCAATACCAAAGCAGGTTGGGGTGTTGGGACAAGTAATCAAGGAACGGCAGAAGAGGAAGATGCAGAGCGTATGTTAAAGATGCGTTCCTCCGATCATGGCCGAGCAACAAATGCTGAATGGCCTTGACAAAGAATGAGGAGATGAAAGAGCTTGTGAAGATAATGGGCAAAATCGATGTGCTCAGAGGATGATTGTCTCTTTATTTGCAGGTATGTAGCACTCGTGATGTATTCAAGGGCTACTACATGAGCACTTTGCGTAAACTAGTAATGAATGAAACCTGTAGCAGTCAAGGAGTGTTGTGAACATCTAATGATTTCTATTAATGGAAATTAGGGGTATCCCTTTGCTCATATAAATAAATAAATAGCAGAGGACCTGTCGGGTCAGCTTTGTTCTCATTCAAGACGCCGAGCAAATTGCAGTCCAACAGCAAAATATGTCATCAAATTCAAGTTTCACAGCCAAATATGAGTACAAGTAAACAACAATGTCAAGATGTTTTAGTTGTCATACAATCACCAAACACAAATCAGCATACATAACAAGTGATGTTCTCATAGCAAAATACTAAACAACATGTTCATCGTGTTTCAGCTTGTCATAGCAAACACAATTTCACACAGAGATAAAAAACGCCTTCCTCGACAGTGCAAATACGACAAAAGCAATGTAATCATCATCCGCAGCAGCAGCGCCAACATCTTCGCCATGTGTATCACCTGAATTGTAATTCCCCACGGTGTCATCTTCTTCTTCGCCCTCAACGCCCTCGAACGCTGACTTCTTCTTGATCAACTCTTGTATGTCCACAAAGACGACAGCAATCTTTTCGCAAGGCCATTGACGGATGGTTCTCAAAGATATTAGGAACATCTGTGTTATCTTGTACATCGTGAGCAAGTAAGCATCATCTTGTTGTGCAACTTCATTAAACGAATTCTCTCGCTTCAAACCTTGCAATACTCTCCAATATCGCTACGCAAATGTGTCTTCCAAGAAAAATACTGTGTTTCTTGATTTGCCAAAATAAAAGGCTCGTTGGTCCGGTACGCCACCTTGACATTGATGGATTTGAAATAATCATCAGCTCTGGGTTTTGCGATCCTCGAAAACAGGTTATACCAACGACAAAGACAATGTAACCACACACCGATGATCCTCAAATCGAGATATATCGAATCGAACAATGTCTCGTTATGTTAGCATACATTTCAGTTTTCTTTGTCATACGATCCGTGCTCATGATGGCACTGTTTTGTGTCTTCCCCGCCTTCGTTCTCGCGCAAGCGTGTTGTAGCGCACATCTCCAACAACGCAAGATTCATAATGTCTTACCCGAGTATCGTGACCCATTGCTAGTGAGTAAAGGCATCATCAACTGCCTGCCCATCCTCCCGCATCTTCTTAACCTATGGTTAGAAAATAGACAAGTTGATCATCTTATGTACTCAATATATTAAAAAATTGATGGCACTTCAAAAGCTTACATGGTTCTTGAACAATTTCGCAAATCCTGCCATTACCAGTTTGTCAATGTTTCTTGGATTTTGCGGCAAGAATTCCTCTTTGTAGATGCTGCACAACATAGTGATCGCACAAACATCTAAATATATAAGAATGTGCTGCAAGTTTAGTAGATTACGATGTATAAGCTGCAGATCGCACTTACTTGATATAAGGTAGTATCTCGTGACGCTTATTCAACACATACCAAACCATTTTGTCCAAATCTTTAGGTTTATCCTCTTGTCGACTCTTCCCTCGTAACTCAAACAGTAATAATTGAAAACATTGAGCCCGGATTGTCTTCACCCACCTCTTTGCTAAGCTGATCAACTGTTTCAATGTATTTTGAATGTAATGTCAACGCTTCAGAGCAACGTAGGCCTCGCAATGGAACCTCGGTCTAGCTCGTTCCTAACATAGCCCTTGAAAGTGCCTAGACGCCTTTCAATAGGGTACATCCAGCCATACCGTATTGGACCTCTAAGTAGTGCCTCATCGTAGATGAACAGCCAAATGCACCATCACATCAAAGAAGGCCGGAGGATATATCTTCTCAAGGTCGCATATGATAGTTGGTATCTTGTCTCTAAGACGCCCAAAGCATCTATCCCGATATTTCTACCGCAGAGTTCCTCAAGAATTGTCCCAACTCGCAATTGCTCAGATAAGTCAGGGTGGCCCAATCCTATAAGGATAACAGTAAAACCCTTTGAAGTAGGACGTGGTGTCGGGAAGTTGATCGTGACCCACTTAACACCTATGGACTCAAGCGGACCGAGTCCCTTGTGGTTCGGAGGGGGCGGAGATTGCACGAAGAGCAGATCGAGGCGATGCACACGAAGCAGTTTACCCAGCTTCGAGCTCTCCTGAGAGATAACACTCCTACCGCTTCTTGGTTGATTGTATTGTGTTCTTGATAGGGAGCAATGGGAGCTACAAAACCTAGCCCGAGTGAGTGTGGTCTCGAATGAGTCGAATGAACTGAATCAGCCGAACCCTTTCACGCTGCACTTGGGCCTCCTTTATAGGCTCAAGGGTCACCGACAGTGGCAACGAGATGAGGGTACAAATGGAAAACAGAGTTGGTACACCGATTTGTACAAAGGTACAATGCATATACCTAACTCGACGGCAAGGGACAAGATCAATAATGCCCGCCCCTCGCCGCCTAAACAAAGGCAACAGGACCGCTGGCGCACCACCGCTTGCCACGATGGTAAGCTTGTCACGCCGCTTATCGCTGCTCCTCGCTGGCTGCATGTCTTTCGACACGCTGCGTTCGAGTAGCCCCACGGCGACATCGCTACGGATGAGCCGGAGCGAGATGAAGAGAGTTGCTCGCCGCTGCAAGCACCTTGCCGCTGGCTGAATCCTTGTCGCGCCGGAGCTTGTCGCCATCAGCCTTCCCGCAAGCTCCTCTTGCCGGGTCTTGTTTCCTTCGTGCCTCGAGTATTCTTCCCGCAAGCTCCTCTTGCCGGGTCTTGAATACTTTGTTTTGAATGGCTCCAAAGGAGCCACCGAGATCTTGGCGTCACTAGGCAAGCCCCGCCGCTGGGTGCTGAATCGCCCATGCACGAAGTTCGGGATACTAGGGTACCCCTACCTAGTACACCGGCAGAGCCCCCGGCTCGGGCCACACACGGTGCCGAAGCGCTGTTGGGCCAGCCCAAAATAAGGCACGGGCACGCGCTGCCCAGATCGCGTAGCTATCGCTTCGACCCACCACGCCCCCACGAACGGCATGCTCCGGACGTGGCCGTGGGAGAGATCGTGGGGCTTTTAATTGAAAAGCGAACGTCCGCCCCGCCTTTATAAGGGGGGAAACAGGCACGACGCCCACCTTGCCATTGCTGTCACATCAAAACCACCGCCGCCCCTTCTTCTCAACCAAGAGAGCGACGCCGCCCCCATCGCCACCATCGCCATCAACGCCGCCGCTTCTTCCACCGCCCGCCATGGCTCGAAGGCGATAAGGGAAGGGCGGAAGTCGGCCGAGGCGCAGCGCTCAAGGGCGCTGTGCAAGGAGCGGCCTCTTCGAATTTCAGCCGACGCAGCGGAGCTGCGGAGGCGATTACCTCTTCGTCGACGGAGACGCGGGCGCACTCACAAGACGAGGGTGATCTCCGCCGCCGTGATCCGAGAAGGTTTCGCCGCAGCCGCCGATCCCAGAAATCTTGTCGGCGCAGATAAGAGCATCTTTCTTGTCGCCATGAACAGAAATGACACTTATTGGGCTGGGCATCTTGAGCAGATTATATGCATAATGAGAGGCTGCCATGAACTTGGCGAAAAGCCGACGCCAAGTATTCCATTGTAGGGCAATGGGAAATCAGCAACGCCGAATGTGACCTCTCGCCCCGAAGTTAAGCTCGCTGCCAAATGTTACCGCAACGTGATCTTCCCTTTCGCTTGCTCCTTCCTCGGTTAATTCCTTGAAAAGTGCCGCCTCTTCGAGCTCATTGTCGTGGATCCAAGCTTCGGAGCACCGCGAGGAGATCAGGTTTAAGCCGCCCCGCCACAACTAGCATCTTGGTGACCTTGAGGTTGCGGATAGTTGGTGAGACCAACATCGGCAAGCACCCGACCGCAGCTACGCGATCAGGGTGGTCCTCAATATCAAAGATGATAGGCGGTTGGACCACTTCAGAGGTCTACGTGACTCTACGGATGGTTCTGCAGCATTAACCTCCCGCATCCATTGCTTTAGTTGGCGGTGTGAGGTATGCAGAGAAGCACCACCGTCAACGCAGAGGACCTCCGTGGCTTTCTGAAACTCCTGCTCATCAGCTTCATCATCCTCCATGTCTTCATCGCCATCTTCGCTTTCATCCTTGTCGCGCCGCTGGAGGTCTGCCTCCTTGCCGCTGCTTGGCCTTGCTGCCAAGGCGCCCTCCCCGCCGGTCTCTTCTTGCTAGCTACCCCGTACCTTCCTCGGCCTTCTCCTTGTCTCGCCAGACTCAGCCTTCAGAGTTCAACAAGCTGCTCGACTTTCTTGCAGCTCGAGGTCGTGGGCCCTTGGTGCGATGAATCTTACAAGATTATTTGTTGGAGCCGCCCTGTTGTCGGCGTCACACATAGCTTGGCGGTCGGTGTCAGCGGCAACCTCCTTGCCGGAGCCACCAACCTTGGCCTTCCTGGTGCGCCAAAGATGTCGGGGAAGCTGATCGTGACCCATGAACACCTATGGGACCTGGCGGACCGAGTCCCTTGTGGTTTGGAGGGGGCGGAGATTGCACGAAGAGCAGATCGAGGCGATGCACACGAGCAGTTTACCCAGCTTCGGAGCTCTCCGGAGAGATAACACTCCTACTGCTGCTTGGTTGATTGTATTGTGTTCTTGCTAGGGAGCAATGGGAGCTACAAAACCTAGCCTGAGTGAGTGTGGTCTCGAATGAGTCGAATGAACCGAACCAGCCGAACCCTTTCTACGATGCACTTGGGCCTCCTTTTATAGGCTCAAGGGTCACCGACAGTGGCAACGAGATGAGGGTACAAATGGAAAAACAGTAGTTGGTACACCGACTTGTATAGTGTACAGGCATATACCTAACTCGACGCAAGGGACAAGATCAATAATGACCGCCCCTCGCACCTAAACAAAGGCAACAGGGACCGCTGTGCACCACCGCTTGCCACGATGGTAAGCTTGTCGCCGCTTATCGCTGCTCCTCGCTGGCTGCACAGCCCTTCGACACGCCCCTCGGAGTAGCCCCACGGCTACATCGCTACGGATGAGCTGGAGCGAGATGAAGAGAGTTGCTCGCCGCTGCAAGCACCTTTGCCGCGCTGAATCTTTGTCGCGCCGGAGCTTGTCGCCATCAGCCTTCCCGCAAGCTCCTCTTGCCGGGTCTTGTTTCCTTCGTGTCTCGAGTATTTTCCGCAAGCTCCTCTTGCCGGGTCTTGAATACTTTGTTCTTGAATGGCTCCAAAGGAGCCGCCGAGGATCTTGGCGGTCACTAGGCAAGCCCCGCCGCTGGGTGCTGCAATCGCCTGCGGCACGAAGTTCCGGATACTAGGTACCTGCATCACTTAACACCTATGGGACTCAAGGACCGAGTCCCTTGTGGTTCGGAGGGGGCGGAGATTGCACGAAGAGCGATCGAGGCGATGCACACGAGCAGTTTACCCAGCTTCGAGCTCTCCGAGAGATAACACTCCTACCGCTGCTTGGTTGATTGTATTGTGTTCTTGCTAGGGAGCAATGGGAGCTACAAAACCTAGCCTCGAGTGAGTGTGGTCTCAATGAGTCGAATGAACTGAACCAGCCGAACCCTTTCACGCTGCACTTGGGCCTCCTTTATAGGCTCAAGGGGTCACCGACTGTGGCAACGAGATGAGGGTACAAATGGAAAACAGAGTTGGTACACCGACTTGTACAAAGTACAAAGGTATATACCTAACTCGACGGCAAGGGACAAGATCAATAATGCCCGCCCCTCGTCCGCCTAAACAAAGGCAACAGGACCGCTGGCGCATGGGCTCCTCGACGACGCCGGTTCCTCCGCCAAGATCTTCCCCACCACTCCACCCCCGGTGGTGGTGGGTTTGACGCGACGGCTCACGCCACCAAGCCTTCTTCTTCGGGGCATGTTGATGAAGGTGATGAAGAAGTTGCTCGTGACCGCTGGATCAGGTTCACACAGCCTCGACGCCTCTACCGGGCGCGCCAAAGATGTCGGGAAGTTGATCGTGACCCACTAACACCTATGGGACCTCATGGACCGAGTCCCTTGTGGTTCGGAGGAGGCGGAGATTGCACGAAGAGCAGATCGAGGTGATGCACACGAGCAGTTTACCCAACTTCGAGCTCTCCGGAGAGATAACACTCCTACCGCTGCTTGGTTGATTGTATTATGTTCTTGCTAGGGAGCAATGGGAGATACAAAACCTAGCCTGAGTGAGTGTGGTCTCAATGAGTCGAATGAACCGAACCAGCCGAACCCTTTCACGCTGCACTTGGGCCTCCTTTATAGGCTCAAGGGTCACCGACTGTGGCAACGAGATGAGGGTACAAATGGAAAACAGTAGTTGGTACAATCGACTTGTACAAAGGTACAAAGGCATATACCTAACTCGACGGCAAGGGACAAGATCAATAATGCCCATCCTCGCCGCCTAAACAAAGGCAACAGGACCGCTGGCGCACCACCGCTTGCCACGATGGTAAGCTTGTCACGCCGCTTATCGCTGCTCCTCGCTGGCTGCACAGTTCTTCGACACGCTGCGTTCGGAGTAGCCCCACGGCGACATCGCTACGGATGAGCTGGAGCGAGATGAAGAGAGGTTGCTTCCGCTGCAAGCACCTTGCCGCTGCTGAATCCTTGTCGCGCCGGGAGCTTGTCGCCACCAGCCTTCCCGCAAGCCTCTTGCCGGGTCTTGTTTCCTTCGCGCCTCGAGTATTTTCCCGCAAGCTCCTCTTGCCGGGGTCTTGAATACTTTGTTCTTGAATGGCTCCAAAGGAGCCGCTGAGGATCTTGGCGGTCACTAGGCAAGCCCTGCCGCGGGGTGCTGCAACTGCCCGTGCACGAGTTCCGGATACTAGGGTACCCGTACTCACGAACACCTATGGGACCTGGCGGACCGAGTCCCTTGTGGTTCGGAGGGGGGCGGAGATTGCACGAAGAGCAGATCGAGGCGATGCACACGAGCAGTTTACCTAGCTTCGGAGCTCTCCGGAGAGATAACACTCCTACTGCTGCTTGGTTGATTGTATTGTGTTCTTGCTAGGGAGCAATGGGAGCTACAAAACCTAGCCTCGAGGAGTGTGGTCTCAATGAGTCGAATGAACTGAATCAGCCGAACCCTTTCACGCTGCACTTGGGCCTCCTTTATAGGCTCAAGGGGTCACCGGCAGTGGCAACGAGATGAGGGTACAAATGGAAAACAGTAGTTGGTACACCGACTTGTACAAAGGTACAAAGGTATATACCTAACTCGACGGCAAGGGACAAGATCAATAATGCCCGCCCCTGCCGCCTAAACAAAGGCAACAGGACCGCTGGCGCACCACCGCTTGCCACGATGGTAAGCTTGTCACGCCACTTATCGCTGCTTCTCACTGGCTGCACAGCTCTTCGACACGCTGCGTTCGGAGTAGCCCCACGGCGACACGCTGGCGGATGAGCTGGAGCGAGATGAAGAGAGGTTGCCTTCCGCGGCAAGCACCTTATCGCGGCTGAATCCTTGTCGCGCCGGAGCTTGTCGCCATCAGCCTTCCCGCAAGCTCCTCTTGCCGGGTCTTGTTTCCTTCGTGCTCTCGAGTATTTCCGGCAAGCTCCTCTTGCCGGGTCTTGAATACTTTGTTTTGAATGGCTCCAAAGGAGCCACCGAGGATCTTGGTGGTCACTAGGCAAGCCCTCCGCTGGGTGCTGAACTGCCTCGGCACGAAGTTCCGGATACTAGGTACCTGTGATCACTTAACACCTATGGGACCTAGCGGACCGAGTCCCTTGTGGTTCGGAGGGGGGCGGAGATTGCACGAAGAGCAGATCGAGGCGATGCACACGAGCAGTTTACCCAGCTTCGGAGCTCTCCGGAGAGATAACACTCCTACTGCTGCTTGGTTGATTGTATTGTGTTCTTGCTAGGGAGCAATGGGAGCTACAAAACCTAGCCTGAGTGAGTGTGGTCTCGAATGAGTCGAATGAACTGAATCAGCCGAACCCTTTCACGCTGCACTTGGGCCTCCTTTATAGGCTCAAGGGTCACCGACTGTGGCAACGAGATGAGGGTACAAATGGAAAACAGAGTTGGTACACCGACTTGTACAAAGGTACAAAGGTATATACCTAACTCGACGGCAAGGGACAAGATCAATAAATGCCCGCCCCTCGCCGCCTAAACAAAGGCAACAGGACCGCTGGCGCATGGGCCTCGACGACGCTGTTCTCCGCCATTGCCTTCCCCACCACTCGCCACCCGGTGGTGGTGGGTTTGACGCGACGGCTCTCGCTGCCGCCAAGCCTTCTTCTTCGGGGCATGTTGATGAAGGTGATGAAGAAGTTGCTCGTGACCGCTGGATCAGGTTCACACAGCCTCGACGCCCCCTACCTGGCGCACCAAAGATGTCGGGGAAGCTGATCGTGACCCACGAACACCTATGGGACCTGGCGGACCGAGTCCCTTGTGGTTCGGAGGGAGGCGGAGATTGCACGAAGAGCAGATCGAGGCGATGCACACGAGCAGTTTACCCAGCTTCGAGCTCTCCGAGAGATAACACTCCTACCGCTGCTTGGTTGATTGTATTGTGTTCTTGCTAGGGAGCAATGGGAGCTACAAACCTAGCCCGAGTGAGTGTGGTCTCGAATGAGTCGAATGAACCGAACCAGTCGAATCCCTTTCTACGCTGCACTTGGGCCTCCTTTATAGGCTCAAGGGGTCACCGGCTGTGGCAACGAGATGAGGGTACAAATGGAAAAACAGTAGTTGGTACATCGACTTGTACAAAGGTACAAAGGCATATACCTAACTCGACGGCAAGGGACAAGATCAATAATGCCCGCCCTCGCCGCCAAACAAAGGCAACAGGATCTGGAAGTGCACCACCGCTTGCCACGATGGTGAGCTTGTCGCCGCCGCTTATCGCTGTTCCTCGCTGGCTGCACAGTTCTTCGACACGCTGCGTTCGGAGTAGCCCCACGGCGACATCGCTGGCGGATGAGCTGGAGCGGAGATGAAGAGAGGTTGCTCGCCGCGGCATGCACCTTGCCGCTGCTGAATCCTTGTCGCGCCGGAGCTTGTCGCCATCAGCCTTCCCGCAAGCTCCTCTTGCCGGGTCTTGAATACTTTGTTCTTGAATGGTTCCAAAGGAGCCACCGAGGATCTTGGCGGTCACTAGGCAAGCCCTGCCACGGGTGTCGCAGAATCGCCGCGGCACGAAGTTCGGGATACTAGGGTACCCCTACTCTAGTACACCGACACGTGGCAGTCATGAGTTTTCAACCCTTGTACCTTGTTTCCATCTGCACTGACTCTCCTTTCAGGATTGGAAGCAAATCCATGTGGGAATCTCACACGTGACAGGACCTCGCAGAATTCTTTTCTTTTTACCTTGTGCAAGACGTACACAGCTGGTGCCATATCACATGGTTTACCTTCATCTTGCACGTGCAAATCCTTTCTGATACCTAGGTGTGTCAAATCAATCCTAGATTTTAAGGTATATTTCATCTTGCCTTCAATGTTAAGAAGTGTGCCGATAATGCTGTCACATATATTTTTCTTGATGTGCATCACATCAAGATTATGCCGCAGATCCAAATCTTTCCAATACTCCAAGTCCCACAAAGTGGACCTCGCGGGTAAACAATAATCTCTCTTCTACCGTACACGCCTTTTTCCTCGCTACCATTACCGTGATGGTTTCGTGTAATATGCCCGACCTTCTAATTCCACTTGCAACTCATCGGTGGTGAGTCTCTTTGGCGATCATGGTTTTCATCCTTTGCATTAAACACATGTCTTTGGTATTTCTAGGATGCGGCTTGTCCTTGGGAAGTCAACGGCGGTGTCCAATGTAATGATCTTGCTAAGTATTATGATGACAATGATTCTGTCACAAATAACACATGCATTATAACCATGTGTCGCTCGCCTCGACATAGTGCCCAAAGCCGGATAATCATGGATGCACCAAATTACAACAGACGCAGAAAGAAATCAGCTGGTGGGCTGCTATATAGGTCTCGAGGAGAACACCCTTCCATAGTTGTTGAAGTTCCTCCACAAGAGGCTCCATGAACAAATCAAAATCCTTTCCGTGACTTTTTGGACCTGGGATGAGCAAGGCCATCATGTAGTTTGATTCTTTGGTGCGTACATTTGGAGGCATGTTGTAAGGATAACAAGCACTCGCCACATGCTATATGTGGTGCTCGTGGCCAAATGGGTTAAATCCATCCAAGCTAAGCCAAGTCTAATGTTTCTCGGTCAAAAAGAAACTCTTTGTGTTTATCATCAAGCTTTTCCACTCACTACCATGAGATGGATGGCTCATTACATTCGATCTCTCGATTCTGGTTCCTAGAATGCCACAAGACATCCTCTCTTGTTTCAACATCATGAAACAACCTCTGCAATCTTGGTGTAATTGGAAAATGTCTCGTAACATTATGAGGAATCCTCTTCACAACATCGCCATCTTTCCATCTTGATGATTTGCATTTCGGCATTCACTTGTTGGCATAATCCTTCCGAATAGAACACAATTATTCTTGCAAACATGGATCATATCATATCCAATTCCAATTGCACGAAGGAAATTCTTCATTTTATCAGAGGTGTGTGGCAGCTCAGACGATCTCGGGAAAGATTTATGAAAGTAGCCAACATCACATCAAATGATTTGTTGGTCATCCGCCGATGTCTTCACCAAGAAAGGTGACCATAGCTGAGAATATTGACAGCTTATTTCCGGGTGACAACAACGTTGCATTGGTCCAACATGCGGGCCCACCATTTTTCTTCTCGCAGTGAAAGTTCACGGAATGCACGAGCATTTCAGAGCATTGTTTCAATGTTGGTCAAACTCATCGCCCGCCACCACCATCTCCTCCTCCTCTTCCACCGAGCATCAGCAGATCAAGATGGTGATCTGCTGCTTCCACGTAGTCAATAACATTGACGCTCACAACTTCACCATGATGAACCCACCTAGTATATGTGACCGACATCCCATACAAGTTTAGATGATTTTGCATAGTTGATCGGGTCTTGTAACTGAATTCATACAACTGCTACACGGGCAGAGCACATCTGATTTCGACCACCGCACTCAGCTCGATAAAGTTCATGAAGTTTTCAACCCCTCGACATATGCAGCGGAGAATCTTCGAGCAGAAGTTATCCAAGTCATGTCCATCTGTTAGACATACAAATTAGTTCTTCTACTAGACATTACAGAAAAACATATATGCTTTTTATGAAGTCCGAAAAAATACCTAGGTCGATGTCTAAAGCTATGGCAAGATATTTGGACGAGCAGATCTAAGTAACGAATATATGTAAAGCTAATTCAGCAAACAGATTTGAGTGCTAAATTATGGCAGGCTGTTTCAAGAAATAATGAGACACAGCCATTGAACTATCAAGGCCATTGCAGCAACAAAGATCGAGTATAAAATGGTGTAGAGCTATTTCACCTAACAGATTGGCTACTAGACCATGGCAATCCACGCCACAATAAATATATGGCAAGATATTTTAGCAACTAATCGGCCTTGGCATGCCATCTCAGCTAAGCAGATTGAGTGCGTATCAGGCAAGGAAGCTTCAAGGTAGCATATTGACAAGAAACTACTCCGCAAACAAAGGAGATTAACAAAGGCTTATCAGCCTAACATTCAGCGCCACAATCGACATGAACGGGCCTCGCCTAGAATGTGCGCATCGTGGGAGAAGCTGACCGCCGTATGCCTCCCCACTAACGCCGCCAGTGGTGGCGGCGCCGACCGCCGTAAGCCTCCACAAGAACGTAGCGAGGTGGCGGCGCAGCTAGAGGACGGCAGTCACGAGAGCGCATTATGGGAGCGAGAGGATCGCCGTATGCCCCTCGACGAATCAAGGCACCGATGTATCGGCGGGCGGGAGGGCGGCTTTGGCGGAGCGAATGGATTGAGGGGACGGGGGGTTGGGGAATATTTGGCCGAGGGCGTTGAATCGGATTTGAGGGGAATTTTTGTGTGTGGGGGAGGATTTTCGCGATGGGTGGGGGAGTTTGGCGATGGTCGGTTTCTCCAAGTGCAGTCCCACGTGTCGCTGAAGAGGCAAGCCGGCTGCCCGCTTATGTGAGCCGTGCAGGACCGAACGTGTGGGGTGCAATGCGATCATGACAGAGTGTTGTGAGGTACCGCTTTTTTCCTTTTAAACTAGTAGGTGCTTCACCTCAAAAAAAATTGTTGCTTCGCATGCATCCATCGATACTACTACTAGTAATCTGTAATCCCGACTAAAATGGCGTGGCTGGGTCTTTTCCCCGCGATATACCGGGAGGTTGGCTTAGTTGGGTTTTTAGATTTGTCTCGGTTCAATAAAAAGCAGAGTTGGTGATGATGGTGTGCCTGCATCCTGCAATATAGGCCGCCCGATCTATATCTAACGGATAGGAAGGAAACTATGACAATTACCCGCACTCCTCTCCACATTTGCGATAAGGCTTTCCTCGCTCATCCTTTTCTCCCACAAGATCTTGATCTTCCGTAACGCACGGGCATCTTGCTAGTACTCCCACAATATGTATATTATTGTGAAAGTTCATATACACCGCCGAGATTAATGCAAACACGAAGATTTTCATTAAATTTCCAACTTTTATAGGACAGAAAATAGAAGAAACCCGACCCTAAACCTATTCTACGGCGGCGACCGACGCCCTCCATCTCGCGATCTCTATGTACGGGGCGGGTTCAAGACTCGTGAAGTGAAGGTGCGGTTCCGGCGAGGAAGAGCAGAACACGGATACGGACCGCCAGTTGGCACACCATGCCCCGCCGCCCCCATGCCCTACTCATCTCTGGAGGAGCCCCGACTCGGCGGTGCCGGACGTTGACGGCGGCAAGTAGGACGCGGGTCGACAAGGTTCCCATCGTTAGCCGCCAGCGTACTACCGCCAGCGGTCGCTGGTCAAGGCCCCGTCTGCTGCTATTGCATCGCGAGAGGCGACTTGAGCGAGGGCGGCGACTCGAGCTTCATCCCCGAAGACAAGCTTCCCGCAGAGCGCTCGTGACTTGGCGGTCATGGCGGATGTAGTGCCGTAGGAGGACGGCGCGCTATGGTGTGGAGGTTAGCTGGGCGCTGCCGCTTTAAGTAGCGATTCCGTGAGGCCAAGCATCCGGTGCGCTATTAAGTCGCCGGAGTTGGTTCTCGGCACCGAGCCTCTTAACGGCTATACTTAACGGACGGAATGAATGCGGCAGCCGGGCGCCGGCTGGGAACGCACCGCATGACGGCGCGAGGGACGAGGGCTTTGGTGTGCCAGTTAGTCACCGTGGTCGTGGTAACGCTGGAGATGCCTTTGCTCAAATGCGATCCCCGCATGTCATTGAAAAAGCAAGACGACCCGCATGGTCTCAGTCCAGAGGATGCAGTTGGTCGCGCTACACCACTCATGGACGCTGCGGTGCCCCTGCATCCTCGACGAGCCGTGTTGGGGTGTGTTTGGATTGTGGCCAAAGTGCACCTTACCAAAATTTTGGTCATACCCAAAGATTGGTCTTTGTTTGATGGTTGCCATTTTTGGCATGCCAATGAACTCTAGCCAATTCTAGTTCATTTTTCTTGCCAATGTCGGCCAAATCATGGGCAACCAATACCTCAACCAAAATTTTGGTCATGACCCAAAGATTGGTCCTTGTTTGATGGTTGCCATTTCTTTGGCATGCCAATGAACTATAGCCAACTCTAGTTCATTTTTCTTGCCAATGTCGGCCAAATCATGGGCAACCAATAGCTCAACCAAAATTTTGGTCATGACCCAAAGATTGGTCTTTGTTTGATGGTTGCCATTTCTTTGGCATGCCAATGAACTCTAGCCAACTCTAGTTCATTTTTCTTGCCAATGTCGGCCAAATCATGGGCAACCAATACCTCAACCAAAATTTTGGCTACCCAATGCTTTGATGGGGCAACCTTGGGCACAAACCAAACATACCGCTGGTCGTACACAGCACTAATGCCACCCTCGCACACCGAAACCGACCGTGTCAGCAACGATATGAGTGTGTCGCCACCATGGTCGCCGTGTCCAGAGGCGGTGCTAGAGCTGCGCCTCGTTGTTGGCCCCAACGACCCGCATGAACGGTTGTCGGTGGCGAGGAGGTCGTGGCCAGCCCTCCATTGACCAGTTCATACTACGTCAGTTCCGACGGTGTGCCCCACATGTCGGTTTCCTATTTTCCCGCCATATTCGAAGGCCGTTGTTCACAGAGCATTAGGCCTTTCACTATGTAGGCCAAGCGAGACAACTTATTGTTTATTTGAGCCGCAAGTGTAATCATGTATGCTTATTTCTCATTCCTCTCCAACCCTCTTCTCCATCGATCATGTCGCCTCCAATGAGTCCATCCTCCCGCATGCCTCATTTGAACATTCCGCCAAGATTATTCGCATGTACCCACCCTAGTCCTCTTCCAATAGATCTCCTACCCCGAGATGAAATCGAGAGGGAACGAGTGGGGCACGTGATACCTAAGGCGGATTCAAAATTTCAACCGTGATCATAGCATCCGCAAATCATATATAAAGGGTATTCAATGTTCATTTCGTTTTTGAACATACAATATACTCCCTCCTATCCTTTCTACTTTACATATAAGTTTCATGTGTAGTCAAAGTATCTCTACTATGATCAAAAGGTATGAACATTCAACAACGCCTAATCAATATTGTTAGATTCAGACGCATTCTAGATTGTTTCCAATTTGACTATTGACAAGATTAATAGTACATGAGATGTATAATGAAAATTATATCATTGGAAACTCCTTTCACATACAAAACTGACCGTATGCTTTATGTAAGTTGCACGTTATATATTATTACTCTAACATTTTGTCAAAGTTAGCCTTGAAAACGATTAGACCCTCAGTATGCTTTGTGTAAGTTGCATGTCATATATAATTACTCTAACATTTGTGTAAGTTGCATGTCATATATTATTACTCTAACATTTGGTCAAAGTAGTATAGTGGAAGTGGATCCTCCGACGAGGTATCCCTGCTTACCCTCCCTTTCGTCACTTACCGGGCGGACCCCATGCTTGCTAGGCCCCGTATGTCGCTTACTCAATGGGTTCGCCACGCTGTGATCCTTATCCATAGTATACCCCTCTGTTTTTATTTACTCCGCATAAAACGGAGGGAGTGGTGTTATAATAAATGACGCGGGCGGGGAGGGGAGGGACGCCGGTTTGCTCTCAACCGCGGTCCCACAAGCGAGCGAAAACACAAGACGGCTGCTCCATTCAGTGAGCGGCGTGGAGGGTCCAGCGTGCCGGCTGCAACGCTAACGTGACAAGAGCGATGTACAAATCAAAACCGATTGACCTGCCGCCACCGAACCACTATTCACACCGTAACCTTTCGCTGCCGCCCACGCCAGCCACGCCCTAAAACCACACCAAATCTCCAGCCCATTCCCCACCTTCCGATCCCCAGCCCGCATCAAGCGCCCCTAGTTCACCGGAAAGCCATGGTGCGCCGCAAGATCACTTACTACAAGATGTCGACGCCGAGCGCCACGCAGAAATCACGGCGGCGGTCGGCGCCACGCACTCCGCTCCTAAGCTCGCTTGGCGGCGGCCAATCCTCGAAGTTCTCTGGAGCCAAGCTACGAGGAGGAGGAAGCCGATCCAATGTTCATCGCAGAGGTCGCGCGCAGAAGGCCCCGGCGGGTATGAGACGATGGATGTCGACTTCGCCGGCGCGCCCGAGTCCCCCATGGTGCAAAGCGGACCAAGGGTTCAACATGGCAATACTAAAGGAGGACCGGAGGCAGAGGCTCAACTCGACGCTGAGCGCTGCGATGCCGCTGCCATCGAGGCTCTCCCGCAGCGGAACCGGATGTCGTGGATGTGAACCGGAGGCGGAGGCTCAACTTGAGGCGGAGCGCGGATGCCGCTGCCATCGTGGCCTCCCCGCAGGCGAAACCGAACGTCCTGGACATGAACCGGGCGTTAGAGGCTTGACTCGACGCAGAGCGCGGATGCCGCCTCATCGACGCCTCCTACAAAGCGGAACCGGACGCCCTCGACTTGAACCGGACTATGCTCGCCTGCAGCAGAGCGCCCGCGACGCCCCACTTGAACGAGTAGCCGGAGGCCGAGGACAACCATGGTGCGGAGACACACGCCGGCAGCGACGGCTGGTTCACGCCGGCAGCCAAAGACGACGAGGCCGCCTCTTTCCGCGAGCAAAGGATAGTTTTTCTTTATGTTGTTGTTTTTATGGATCTTTTGCTGTGTAAAACATATTGTACTATATTTGTTATGCAAGTCGCCTCGACTTGGGTCAGCCTACCATTTCAAAGCGGTTGGATGAATATCCCACGCCTCCTAACCCTTCTTTCCTTCTTCCTCACCTCTTCTTCTTCCCCAATGCATCACCGCACGGGCCTTACGGATACTCCCCAACATGTGGTTGGATAAACATACTCTATGAACGAAAATTATGTGTCAGCGATAGGATGGTTGAGTTTGGTTTGTTCACATGCGACAACACGTGTTAGTGAGGGTGCTGCCCTTGGTTGGGTTTATGTGTGCAGGAGCGATCAGGTGAGGGTGCGGTGCATCACAAGCAAGTGTGGAGCGACTGCAGGAGGTTGAGGTGCACTGCGACAGCCGCGCGCAAGTGTACCTCCTTCTCATTTTGAAAACTTTAGGCAAGCTTGGCAAAATGTGTGTAAGTTTGGCAATGCAAGGCCTAGACCCAAACAGGATAAGTAATGCACGCATTAGGAGTACTAGTGTTAAAAAGAAAGGCGGGTTTTCCTTCAAGGGATTTAATCGATACAAATCCTCTTTCACATGTCAATTAATGCGTATTTTTCGAAAGACCAAAGAGCTAACCATCTCACCTCATCGCTGATTAATGCAGCCATGCAAACCAATCTTCTCACTTCCGCATGTATGCAGGGGATATTAATGTCCTTGGTTGCTAACCCCATCAATTTTGCCTTGATTAGTGTTAGTGTCCCTTTGCAAATTGTAATTTTGATAATACTGGCCTTGTGTACAAAAAAAATGGAGGTAGTAACTATATTTGACTTCCTTCCCCATTACGGTGACGTCGACAATTTTTTTTGTGGTTTGGCGAAGTGCATTCGACGGAGAACACCATTGAGGGAGACCACGATAAGTCATTCGCAAGTGTCGCCTACAAGCCGAGACAACCACCTTATTTGCATCCAGGAAGTCCTTTACTAGTACTACTACTAGGAGTACTAGTGCGGTGAGATGGTTTCTCGAAGAAGACGATGGAGATGCGGAGTCAGCGAAGAGTGAAATGATGGTTGCTTCGTCTGCTTTGTGATTTGATGCCTCACCGCTTTGTGATTTGTGATAGAAGGAACAGGGAGTAGACTCGTGTTTATACTGTACTACATGCGCCCAAGCATGGGAGAAAGAAAGAGACGCTGCATTTTTCTATTCCTTCAATCAATCAATCAGGAGCTTCGTTCCATCTTTTTGGCTTTGGCAACACCGCCCACAATGGTTCCCACGATGCCAAAAGCTATTTTCACATTTGGCTACACATTGTGGATGCCCTTAACTGCGCTACTTGGTTTTGCTCCTGTGTTATCTATACAAATCTCAATTATATTAATCTAAAAATTATAGAATCAAGATTAGTAAAAGGAGGTGATTTTGCCGCTGGATGGCGGTTTGCTAATGCGCGTCCCACGGTCGTTGCTTTACTGCCGATCCGCCCCCCACATGAGGCGTAACAACGCAGTAAGCAACACGTGGTTAAGTTGAAGAAGATGAGGAGAAGCGAATTCAGCAACGAGTGAAATGATGGTTGCTTCGCCCTCCAACTTCTTTTTTAGCATTATTACTTTGTCCTCCAACTTAATCAAGGGAAAGGTGCAGCTTTGTGATTTGACGCCTCATTGCTCATTACTACGCCGGGCGCCATGACCGGGTGTTTCACCCCGCTGCTCAAGATCAGATATCGGTCCGCACGTGGACCCGTAGCTTGATGTCCCACATGTCGGCGAAAGGGACTAGAAGATTTATGAAAGCGAAGCGCCCACTTACGACGAGGAGTAGACGACACGACGCCCAAAGTGAAATGTCACTTGTACTCAGATAGTACTATAGTTTTGCTGTTTCGCACGATCCATCGATACAAACCCGATTAACAGAAAGGGCGGATTTTTCCCTGCGGTAGATGATATCGCCATACATTTCAAAGGAAATTTTAGTGTATGCAAACTGAATAATTATAAGTTTGCTAGAGTGTAGTAGTAGTGCTGTATTGCATAGTAGTTAGATGTAACATGCGAGAACGTAGAGATGTAGTTTTGAGGGCCTACAGAGAGAAAAGCGTAATACGGTCACCGAATTTCAGAATAAGCTGATTACGGTCACTATATACGCTTTTGTGGTGATTATCCGTCACTTGCTCACAGCTCAGCATCGGATTGCACTCGCTGACCGCCAAATAGTCTGCGTGGCGCCATGTTGACTAGTTAAATTGACCACATTCCTTGTGGGTCCCACCTGCCGCTTCACATAGGGAAAAGGTCGATAAACACAAATTTACGCAGCGCCGCAAGGCTCCAACCCGCACGGAATCACCTTTGTTGTGTATGTGTCCTGCTGTATTCGATGTCCAAGATGCATGTGTAGGTTGAGCACTTGAGCGTGAGAGTGTGTGTTGGTCGTGGTGGTGTATTGGTGTGTGCATGCATGCGCGCGTGTGTGTGTTGGGTGCATGTGTTTGTGTGTGTGCGAAAGTGTTGCGCGCGCGCGTGGCTGCATGTGTACGTGTGAGTGTAGCGTATGCGGCAGTGCATGTGTTTGTGTGAGTGTTATGTGGATGCAGTTCGTGTGCATGCGCATGTGTGTATAATCACCCCACCAGCTCCTCGTGTGTTAAAACAAACGGCTCAAAGATACCAATACAAGGCCACCTTGTCCGCCAGTGTTCATGGGTCATGACTTCAAACCACCGCCAAAATATTTTTTGTCGCTTGTTTTCATTCTTACTAGAAGATGCTCTGCATGCTGCACGTAACATCAAGATGCATTTGTATGGTTTGTTTATCTTGTGAGCGAAAAGGATGAACGAGGGAAGGCCTTATTTGCAAATGTGGAGAGGTGTGTGGATACCTTTTGCAAAATTGCCATAGTTCCTTTCCTATCCGCCGATATAAATCGGACAGCCTATATTGCAGGATGGCAGTACACCATCATCACCAACTCTTCTTTTTATAAGAGTGTATTTTATAAGAGTAGATGTAGAGTAGATACAAGTCGACAAGTGGGCACGATGGTAGTGAGATAATGTGATGCAACACTAGAGGTGCCACGTGGAGCGCGAATCGGTCAACTAGTCATGTCATGAGGAAATACAGAGTTGTACGGTGAGCCTGCGGATCGATAATAACCACTAAACATAAACGGTGAGCGAATGAGTGGATTATGAAGTCCAATGTATGTATCGTGCTTTCACTTCAAATACAATGATCGCTATTGCATATATCGCGAGAGAAAGATGAAACACGCAGAAATTTTCTGGGGCTTACTTTAGAGGACCTCGAGATAGTTTTGTGTGCATACGTGAAAGGGGCATACAGGGGGGTGTATGCGATGGAGAGAGAGATGCTCTTCATTTCTCTTTATTATGACTAACTTTGTATATAATATAAAATATACAAATTCACAGTATGGAATAAATATCATTGTGGGCACCATGCAATGTAAATTAGCGTCAGATTCTCCATATAACTTTGTGATGTTGTATATATGTAGAAACTCTAAAATAATTTTTTGTCCACACTTTATTCAAAAGGAATGTTGTATGCTAAATAAACGTGAAGAGAGGGCTCTTTAGATCAACGGGTACGGATGTAACATGTGTGAATGTGTAGTTGATGCATTTACGGGGCCTAGAGAGGTATGTGTGTATTACGATTCGAGAGAGGCATGGATAGAGGGGCCGACGGGGCGGGAGAGATAGCACGAGAAATGAGAGTGGTCTAGAGAGAGAGATGAATATGACGCCACGACAAGAGATTCCATTCCCTTGAGTGTGTATATGCAATGGGGAGGGAATAGAGGCACCAGGAGAAATTTTCTGTGTGTGGTGTTTGTGTTGGTATGTGGGGTGTGAGAAGATAATGAGACGGGGGGCAGAGGGTGTGTCACCGCTGAGGTCTCGTGTAACATCCCAAATTTCCTATTTGGAATGTTTTACAATTATAGCTAAGCATCTATGCATATTGTTTGAATTTGAGTGACATTTGAAGTTTCAAGTTTTTGAGTTGTTGAATTTGAATTCAAATTGGCAGCTTGAAAATTATTTCAAAACTATGCCCGATAAATACTTGAGAAAAGGTATGAGAGGAGTAAGCATGACACTCCAAATATGTCGATGAAAACCCTGCCAAAAAGTTTGAATTCAAATTTTGATTTTATTTGGGATTTTAGAAAATGTTTTTTAAAAGTTTGAGTTTTGCCTCGAAAATGTTCAAATTATAGGAATATTCCCCGATCATTTTGATATATATATGTCCTATATAAAATATATATATATATATATATATATATATATATATATATATCTAATATATTTTCTCTCTCTCAAATTCAAAAAAATAGAAAAAAGAAAAGGGACCCAGCGCCACTAGGCCAACTGCCCACCAAAGACTCAAAGGCTCCACCAATGCTGTGTCAACTGCCTAGCTGCTACCGACCGAAATGACCCAGCGCAAGCACCTCAAGCTCCCTACCCTCGGTCGCCTGTCAGCCATGCCCTCCCTCTCACCGACACCCCGACCCACCTCTCCTTCTTCCTCCCCACGCCACACCGCTGGCCGCCGAATCCTCAAGGATCCGGATCGCCTCCCGATCCTCGCCTCGATCTACCCTCCTCCAAGCCGGTTTCCCACCCCCTATAAATACCCCCTCGCCTGCTCCCCACTTCCTCGCCTCGACCTCTCTCTCGCCGCAATCGCCACCGAGCACTGGCCACAGGCCACCATTGTTACCACCTCGCCGCCTCAACCCTCGAGCTCCCCGACTCCACCACCGAGCCCCTTGTTCGGCCAAGACTACGGAGGTCTCCGCCCGCCTGACCACCGGAGCCATCACACCACCGCCTCGAGCCAGCCACTGCCGACCACCGCGTAAGCCACCGAATCTTCCCACCGTCCGATCTAGGATCAACGATTAGATTAGATCTCTCAAGGGGTACGGTTTATTTAGGTTTTAGTTTAAAAGATCCGGTTTATTCCGGTTTTAAGTTACGGTTTTTATTAGACCGCCCGACTCGTTTAATCTTCGTGGCTGCTTTTAGCTATATTACGCCTCGAAGCTGCTAGATAGGCCCATTAGCGCCGTTTTCTTTTTAGTTATTTTTTTCATTTCGTTTTAAAAGAATAGTTTCAGTTTTGTAAAATCCATATCTTTTAATCTACTTAATATTTTTAATTGATTCTTTTTGTTAGTTTGCAAATTTATTGAAGTTTCTGTAGAAAATATGTTTGGCCATGTTTAAATTATTTAAAACTGTTTTATTTTAGTTTTAGACAGATTAGTAATTCTGCTATAAAATGAGTTAGAATTATTTTATTTTAGTAATTCTTTTTGTCACTACTTTATTTTGTCCTTGCCTAACTGTAGGAATTTATTTGGGCATTTTAGATTTAATAAAAAATAGTTTTAATCAAAACCATGTGGTTCTTATTTATTTAACTAGCTACTGTTTTCCTATTGTTTTATTTAGCAAATAATTTTATTTTTCCTATGTGATAGTTTATTTTAGGTTAGCTTCAGAAC
The DNA here is from genome assembly GCA_021605205.1 of Aegilops longissima. Taxonomy (NCBI): domain Eukaryota; kingdom Viridiplantae; phylum Streptophyta; class Magnoliopsida; order Poales; family Poaceae; genus Aegilops; species Aegilops longissima. The sequence goes on along the minus strand of JAHIAM010007378.1, from coordinate 36,138 downwards.
TTTAGAATAAGAACTTTTATTTACAATAAATAAAATTTTTATTTTAGTTTTTCTTACTAGGATTGTTATAGGCATAATAGGAGTTCTATAATAGCTTTTGATGTGATTCTTTTTGCTCCTAGTTGCATGATGTTTTCTTTTCTCGTTAGTTAGCAAAACCCATGCTTAGGTTCTGTTAAGAAAAATTTTGTTGTGTAAAACTATTTCTTGGTTGTTGTTTGATATGGTGAAAACATTGATTTGGATTTATTCGAGTTTTCTTTGGGTTTTGGTTCAATTGTTTCATGTGTTATAATAGTATGCTGTTATGTTAAGTGATCATATGTTTGTATGCTTATATGATTGTTGTTTGCCTCGTAGAATTTCCGAGTGCTAAGCTTGTTACCACAAGTCCCTAGCTTTCAAGATCGCCAAGAAGGCAAGTCAATTGATCATGTTTTCCTTTACAATACCTATGATTTTATTGCATTAGAAATTATACCTCCCCACCATGCATGCAGAGGAGAATTTGAAGTTATGTTCTTGAGTAGTATCATGAGGTAGGATGAACCCTATTCCCTTGTTACCATTGCCGGGACGAAGTAGTTTATTTTGCTATGCTCAGAGACGGGTTGGTTGAGTGATTCATAAAGGAGATGTGAGAGTCAAGATGATGACAACCCCATGACTTCAAGCTCAAGATGGACTTCAAAATTCACTACTGGGTGGAGGATTTGTTGACGGCACCCGGAGAAAACCAGTGGTTGGCCAGATGCATGGAGAAGCGCCATGACATCTTGCGGAAAGCTTCACCCAGCCACGAAGAGACGGATGTATACCCCATTGACCGAAGCTTACCTGCAGCCGCAAGCCATTATGGGCTCGCTTGGTCAACCTTAGGCGTGACTCGCCGGACGGTGCTACGAGATGTAGAAGAACGGTAGGATTGATGGGTACCGCAAGGGCCGAGGAACTCTTCTGAAGACCCTGTTGCTCATCCTGCCTTCAAACACCATGAAGTGCTAAGACTTAAAAGGAGGGAACGATTCTTGCGGGTAAAGTGCGCAAACCTCTCGCAGAGTGAAGATCTAATCGACAGCCGTGTCCCCGATTACGACAATTTGAGCCTCGAACTTGGAGTATTTCGATATTCAACACCACAATTAATAAATTAATTGAGGGGATTATTTAATAATTGGGAATGAGACATTGGTTGGCGGAACCATCTCAATAACTACCAACATTTTGTAGTATTTGCAAACAAGTCCACTATTGTAGGATAAAACTGGCTTTTTTGCAAAACCATGAAACTTAGAGCCCCACAGCCAAATTGCATATAGTGTTAGTAATTTTCATTGTTATTCTCTTCAGACTTGCCGCATATTCAAAATGCTGATTCACACGGCTGCAACGCCTTATGTTGCAGAGGATTATTCCGATCAGAGTGAGGCTACGATCCGCGCTGGCGATTGCCCTTTGGAGTCGGATGGACTCGCTTATTCTTCTACGCCCGCAGCTTATTTAGTTTATTTTTCATGAGTTGGCCTTCGCTGAATTTATTCTATTGTAATAAAGACTCGATATGAGAATCGTAATAAATTCAGTTGTGATTGAACTTTCATTATTTCATCAATGTACTGTGTGCCAAGATGATCTTGGGATGGTACAGCCACACGTAGACTTGACCGATTTTGGTCGGGTCGCTACAGAGATGGTATCAGAGCACACGACCGTAGGACGAACTCCCTAGGATCGGAAAGCCATAGGAAGAGACTATTTATTTTATGTCCTTATCATTCCGTAATTCTCCCCGCTCATTTCTCGACTTCTCTCCGATTTTCAACATTCTAGATGGCACGAGTTCACCCCAGCTTCTACTACCGGAGTTTTGCCACCAGATGAGACGATGCTCTCGGCAAGAAGCTGGTTCAGATCGTGAAGAAGCTGAAGATTGCTCGCCTCAATCACCGGAAGCCTACTAATGCACTTCCGACGGATACCCGCCAGGATTGAGGTGCACATTCCAGGAGGACCTTCGAGGACATTCAGAGCCTATTGACTTTGAGTTTACCGATTTCAATTGATCCTCTAAGAGACATGGCGATTTATCGCACTTGGACATCTCCGAGAAGAGTACAGGCCGAGCTCGATCCATCGACTCGCCATGATTTCGCAGAGCTAGGAATGGAGATATCATCCATACCGTAGAGGACTAATCCATTCTCTCATATGTCCAAGACTTGGAGTGTCTCCTCAGAAACGGGAGATCCGACTCGCCAGAACTCAAGGTACACAGAGGCTGTTATTCCGTGAACTCGAACCGGAGGAGAAAGCACACAGATTTCCTTGACTATGAAGAAGAAATCAAGGATTTCATGGAGAGAGTCGACAAGTGAAGATGGATGTTGCCGCATTAGAGGAGAAGATGGACTTGGGAGAAGACCTTTTCCAGAGTGGAGATGACGGACCCCTCGTGAGCAATGACCAGGATTATGAGGAGAGCTCCACTGAAGAAAGCCGCAAGAGGAGGCACCGCATCAGAGGACGCCACACCAGAGGACGCCGCACCAGAGGACGCAAGGATAATTGATGAAGACATCTAGTTGACCGCCATGTTATTTTATTTTTCCACGATCGCTTAGGGCCGTTATTTTCGATTAGTCGTGAGAATTTGTAATCCGAGATTTGAACCATGTTTGAGATGATTGAATAAATGATTGGTGTGATTATGATTGTGCATTCATATGGGTAGTGATATTTTCTCATTAGACCCTTGTTCTATTCTAATTTTCTCATCCACTCCAAAACACCAGATGCCTCCGAGACGTGATCCCGGTCTCAACTTTCCGCGGAGCTCACCCAGCTGATCCAGCAGCAGTAATGCCCTCATGCGATGCTCATCCGTAACTGTAACAACAACAACAACAACAATCCACCGCCACCACCCCTCGCTGACAACTTGACCCGCTTCCTAAGGCTGAATCCGCCAGTTGTTCTCTAGCAGCACCGAGCCGATTGTGGCTGGCGATTGGCTCCGCAAGGTCGGAAGGAGTTAGCCACCGCTGGATGCACAGATGCGTAAAAGGTGCGCTTTGTCGCACATCACCTTGATGGACCCGCAGCCTCTTGGTGGGAGAACTACACCGCCACTTATCCCATCGCCACCATCACGGGATCAGTTCCAAAGAAGCTTCCGCACCGCCATGTTTCAGCCGGAGCCATGAGTCTCAAGAAGCGTGAGTTCCGCAACTTACGCCAGGGAACCGCATCGGGGCAATACGTGATGAGTTCAGCAAGTTAGCTCGCTATGCCCCGGATGATGTGGCCACAGATGCCGCAAAGGAGGAAAAGTTTCGAGGGACTCAATGACGAGCTGGGAATGCAGCTTATGGTGGCTACTTTCAACAACTACCAGAGCTGGTAGACAAGGCCACCATACTTGAAGGCAAGCAGCAGCAGATTGATAGTCGCAAGCGGAAGTATGGCCAGGGAAGTACAACTCGAGCTCAGCAGGCCCCGCTATGCCCCATACTGGAGGGCATACCCATCATAACCATGGAGGACATAACCATGGAGGAAATGGGAACAACCGCAACCCCGACAACAAGTCGTGCAATGGAAACGCAATGGCAACCAGCATCGCCCTCGCCTGCTCGTATGATCTGAGTCACATCACCTATTTCAAGTGCCGTAAAACAGGCACTATGCCACCGACGCCCGGAGGCCAAGCAGAGGAATGGAAACGCAATGGAAGCTCAGCAAAGAAGCCCAACCCTTTTCCTCGTGCTCGTGTGAACCACATTGACGTGGAGGACGCCTATGATCAGCCGACATTGTGGTTGGTAAGTTTTATTAAATTCACATCCAAGATTGGTACTTTTGATTCTCGTGCAACGATTCATTCATATCAAGGGTAGTTGTGGAAAAGTTCGGGTTGCCCACTAGAACCCTTAGAAGCCCTCTTCACGCCGGGCCCGCAGAGGAGAAATGATGGCAGGCTTAGGCTGTCATGCAACCTCAACATCGGAAACCATAAATTTCCGCAGACCTCATAGTATTGGAAACCTGCACCTTGGATGTGATCCTAGGCATGGATAGGTTGACGAAGTTTGAAGGAAACATAGATCGTGCTCAGAAGACGATTCTCGCCACCACCCCGGGCGTAAGAGGATCAAGTATGTATCCGATGTATCCCGATGAAGAATCAGTATTTCTCACGGAGTTGTTCAGAGGAAGTGCCAGAGTGCAAGATTTTCCCGATGTGTTTCCGGAGGAATTACCAGAATGCCACCGACGTAGACATTGAATTTCTGATTGAGTTATTGCCCAAGACAGCCCCAATATCCAAGAGACCCTATCGGATGCCCCGAACGATTTGAAAGAGATCAAGAATCAAATTAATGAGCTATTGGAGAAGGGATATATTCGCCAAGCTCATCACCTTGGGGAGCCCCAGCTTTTTGGTAGAGAAGAAGGATGGAACCCCGAGAATGGTTGTGGATTATTGTTCATTGAACGACGTGACCATCAAGAACAAGTACCTCTCACCGATGATTAATGATCTATTTGATCAGCTAGTTGGAGCCAAGGTATTCTCCAAGATCGATCTTCGATCGTGGTATCATCGCTGAAGATCCGTGAAAAGGATATACCCAAAACAGCATTCACCACTGTGTATGGTTTATATGAGTATACCGTCATGTCATTCGGATTGACTAATGCCCCTGATACTTCATGAATTTGATGAACAAGGTATTTATGGAATATCCGGACAAGTTTGTCGTGGTGTTCATCGATGATATACTGATTTTCCAAGAGCGAGGAAGAGCATAAGGAACATTTATGCCTAGTTCGAGAAACTCCGAGAACATCGCTTGTATGCCAAGTTCAAGAATGTGAATTTTGGCTGAAGGAAGTCGGATTCCTGACATGTTATTTCAGGAGAAGGAATAGCAGCTTGACCCCGCCAAGGTTGTATCACCACCGATTGGCAGCCGCCCACCTCACCAAGGAGATCCGCAGTTTTCTGGACTCGCAGGATATTATCGGAGGTTTATTGAGAATTTCTCGAAGATTGCCAAGCCCATGACTGAGCTGTTGAAGAAGGACGCTAAGTACATTTGGACCGAGGATTGTGAAGCCGCCTGTGAATTGAAGAAATGTTTGGTTACAGCCCCAATACTGATTTTGCCGACATACACAAGGATTACTGTATATTGTGACGCTTCTCATCGTGGACTCGGAGGAGTACTCATGCAGAAGGAAAAGTTGTAGCTTATACCTCCGCATAGCTACGACTACACGAGATGAATTATGCCACACATGATTTGGAGTTAGCAGCAGAGTGCATGCACTCAAGACTGGAGACATTTCCTTATCGGAAACCGCTAGATGTTTACACAGATCATAAGAGCTTGAAGTATATTTTCACGCAGAAAGAGTTGAACCTCAGCAGAGGAGATGGCTAGAGTTAATCAAGGACTATGACATGAGATTGCATTACCACCCAGAAAGGCTAATGTTGTAGCAGATGCTTTGAGCCGTAAGAGTTATGTGAATACTCTTATAGCGGAGGATTACCCCAGAGTTAGTCGATGACCTCGTAGATCTTCGATCGAGATAGTTCCGAGAGGATATGTTGCAACTCGAAGTTCAGTCCACTTTGGCCGAAAGAATTCGTGAAGCCCGTAAGTCGGACAAGGAAATTGATGAGATAAAGAAAAGGATGAATGAAGGAAAAGCTAAAGGGTTTCGTAAGGATGAATACGGAGCTATATGGTTCGAGGATCGATTATGTACCCAATGATCCCAACTCAGAAGCTAATTCTTCAGAGGCTCATGATTCACCGTGACTCGATTCACCCCTAACACCAAGATGTATCCGATTTGAAGGAAAGTTTCGTGGATGTATGAAGAAGGATATTGCCGAGCACGTAGCAGTATGCGGCGTTTGTCAACGAGTAAAGGCGAACATCGGCCAGCAGGTTACTTCAACCTTTGCCGATTCCTGGGTGGAAATGGGAAAACTTGGAATGGATTTTATCACAGGATTACCCAGACCTGCTCAGGTTATGATTCCATCCGGTAGTGGTTGATCGATTGACCAAGGTAGCTCATTTCATTCCCGTGAAGACTACCTATACCAGCGCTTAAGTTAGCCAAGATATACATGACCAGGATCGATGTCTGCATGGAGTTCCGAGGAGTATCGTGTCGATAGAGGAACACAATTTACCTCAAAGTTTTGGAATCGCCATATGAAACTTTGGGTACGAGGCTGGAGTTCAAGATGCTTTTCATCCGCAGATGATGGACAGACCGAGAGAGTCAACCAGATCCCGGAGGACATGTTGAGAGCTTGTGCGCTAGACTATGGGTCTAGCTGGGATGATAATTTTCCATACGCGAATTCTCAGACAATAACAGCTTATCGCATCACCAAGATGGCCCTTTCAAGCTCTATACGGAAGGAGGTGCGAACACCATTGCTGTGGGATGGTGTTGAGATCGAAAACTTTTCGTCCCGATCTTATCGAGATTCAAGAGAAAGTCAAGCTGATTCGAGATAGGCTCAAGGTAGCTCACCGAGGCGTAAGAGTTATGCCGACAAGAACGCAAGGAAGTAACTTACGGCGGAGACCGGCATATTCGTGTGTCTCACTTCGTGGAGTCAAGAGATTCGTGTTAAAGGAAAGTTAGCACCCGGTTCATTGGCCCCTACAAAATCCTCGAACGTCGTGGGAGAAGTTGCTTACAAGTTGGAATTGCCGGAAGGATTGTCCGAGTGCATGATGTCTTCCATGTTTCTCACCAAGAAATGCCATGCCGACATGGCCGATATTCCGCTGAGAGACACAAAGGCCCCTAGAGGCCATACAGCTCGACAAAGGATCTGACTTATGAGGAGAAACCCGTCTGAATTCTCGAGATCATGAACAGAGTCACCCGCAGCAAGATCATCAAGTTTTGCAAGGTGTTGTGGAGTCATCATTCCGAGGAGGAAGCCACCGGGAGCGAGAAAAAGACCTCCGCCAACACCACCCGCACCTATTTGTTAGTTAACCCAATCTCGAGGGCTAGATTCATCTTAAGGTGGTAGGTTTGTAACATCCCAAATTTCCTATTTGGAATGTTTTACAATTATAGCTAAGCATCTATGCATATTGTTTGAATTTGAGTGACATTTGAAGTTTCGTAAGTTTTTGAGTTGTTGGAATTTGAATTCAAATTGGCAGCTTGAAAATTATTTCAAAACTATGCCCGATAAATACTTGAGAAAAGGTATGAGAGGAGTAAACATGACACTCCAAATATGTCGATGAAAACCCTGCCAAAAAGTTTGAATTCAAATTTTGATTTTATTTGGGATTTTAGAAAATGTTTTTTTAGTTTGAGTTTTGCCTCGAAAATGTTCAAATTATAGGAATATTCCCCATCATTTTGATATATATATATATGTCCTATATAAAAATATATATATCTAATATATTTTCTCTCTCTCAAATTCAAAAAAATAGAAAAAAAAGGGACCCAGCGCCACCAGCTAACTGCCCACCAAAGACTCAGCGGCTCACCAATGGGCCAGCCAACTGCCCACCACTACTCGACCGAGTCGACCCAACACCGACCTCAAGCCCCTACCTCGGTCGCCTGTCAGCCATCCCTCCTCTCTCACCGACACCCCGACCCACCTCTCCTTCTTCCTCCCCACGCCACACCACACGCCACGGAATCCCGAGGATCCGGATCGCCTCCCGATCCTCGCCGATCTACCCTCCTTCAAGCCGGTTTCTTATAAATACCCCTCGCCTGCTCCCCACTTCCTCGCCTCGACTCTCTCTCGCCGAATCGTCATTGAGCACTGCCGCACCACCCCATTGTTACCACCCCGCCGCCTAACCCTCGAGCTCCCCGACTCCACCACCGAGCCCCTTGTTCACCAAGACCACGGGAGGTCTCCGCCGTCGCCTCGACCACCGGAGCCACCGCGCTGTCAGCCTGCCGCCACCGCCGACCACCGCGTAAGCCACCGAATCTTCCCACCGTCCGATCTAGGATCAACGATTAGATTAGATCTCAAGGGGTACGGTTTATTTAGGTTTTAGTTTAAAAGATCCGTTTATTCCGGTTTTAAGTTACGGTTTTATTAGACCGCCCGACTCGTTTAATCCTCGTATGCTGCTTTTAGCTATATTATGCCTGAGCTGCTAGATAGGCCCATTAGCGCCGTTTTCTTTTTTAGTTATTTTTTTCGTTTCTGTTTTTAACAGAATAGTTTCAGTTTTGTAAAATCCATATCTTTTAATCTACTTAATATTTTTAATTGATTCTTTTTTGTTAGTTTGCAAATTTATTGTAGTTTCTGTAGAAAATATGTTTGGCCATATTTAAATTATTTAAAATTGTTTTATTTTAGTTTTAGACAGATTAGTAATTCTGCTATAAAATGAGTTAGAGTTATTTTATTTTAGTGATTCTTTTGTCACTACTTTATTTTGACCTTGCCTAACTGTAGGAATTTATTTGGGCATTTTAGATTTAATAAAAATAGTTTTAATCAAAACCATGTGGTTCTTATTTATTTAACTAGCTACTGTTTTCCTATTGTTTTATTTAGCAAATAATTTTATTTTTCCTATGTGATAGTTTATTTTAGGTTAGCTTCAGAACTTTAGAACATGAACTTTTATTTACAATAAATAAAATTTTTATTTTAGTTTTTCTTACTAGGATTGTTATAGGCATAATAGGAGTTCTATAATAGCTTTTGATGTGATTCTTTTGCTCCTAGTTGCATGATGTTTTCTTTTCTGTTAGTTAGCAAAACCCATGCTTAGGTTCTGTTAAGAAAATTTTGTTGTGTAAAACTATTTCTTGGTTGTTGTTTGATATGGTGAAAACATTGATTTGGATTTATTCGAGTTTTCTTTGGGTTTTGGTTCAATTGTTTCATGTGTTATAATAGTATGCTGTTATGTTAAGTGATCATATGTTTGTATGCTTATATGATTGTTGTTTGCCTCGTAGAATTTCCGAGTGCTAAGCTTGTTACCACGAGTCCCTAGCTTTCAAGATCGCAAGAAGGCAAGTCAATTGATCATGTTTTCGCATAATACCTACGATTTTATTGCATTAGAAATTATACCTCCCCACCATGCATGCAGTAGGAGAATTTGAAGTTATGTTCTTGAGTACTATCATGAGGTAGGATGAACCCTATTCCCTTGTTACCATTGCCCGGACGAAGTAGTTTATTTTGCTATGCTCAGAGACGGGTTGGTTGAGTGATTCATAAAGAAGATGTGAGAGTCAAGATGATGACAACCCCATGACTTCAAGCTCAAGATGGACTTCAAAATTCACCACTGGGTGGAGGACGGTTGACGGCACCCCGAGAAAACCAGTGGTTGGCCGGGATGCATGGAGAAGCGCCATGACATCTTGCGGAAAGCTTCACCCAGCCACGAAGAGATGGATGTATACCCCATTGACCGAAGCTTACTCCGCAGCCGCAAGCCATTATGGGCTCGCTTGGTCAACCTTAGGCGTGACTCGCCGGACGGTGCTACGAGATGTAGAAGAACGGTAGGATTGATGGGTACCGCAGGGCTGAGGAACTCTTCTGAAGACCCTGTTGCTCATCCCGCCTTCAAACACCATGAAGTGCTAAGACTTAAAAGGAGGGAACGATTCTTATGGGTAAAGTGCGCAAACCTCTCGCAGAGTGAAGATCTAATCGATTAGCCGTGTCCCCGATTACGGACAATTTGAGCCTCGAACTTGGAGTATTTCGATATTCAACACCACAATTAATAAATTAATTGAGGGGATTATTTAATAATTGGGAATGAGACATTGGTTGGCGGAACCATCTCAATAACTACCAACATTTTGTAGTATTTGCAAACAAGTCCACTGTTGTAGGATAAAACTGGCTTTTTTGCAAAACCATGAAACTTAGAGCCCCACACCAAATTGCATATAGTGTTAGTAATTTTCATTGTTATTCTCTTCATGACTTGCCGGCATATTCAAAATGCTGATTCTACACGGCTGCAACGCCTTATGTTGCAGAGGATTATTCCGATCAGAGTGAGGCTACGATCCGCGCCATGATTGCCCTTGGAGTCGGATGGACTCGCTTATTCTTCTACGCCCGCAGATTATTTAGTTTATTTTCATGAGTTACCTTCGCCAATTTATTCTATTGTAATAAAGACTCGATATGAGAATCGTAATAAATTCAGGTGTGATTGAACTTTGATTATTTCATCAATGTACCGTGTGTGCCAAAGATGATCTTGGGATGGTACAGCTACACGTAGACTTGACCGATTTTGGTCGGGTCGCAACATCCGTGGGTCGAGGTGAGGCCCTTCATTCGTTCCGCCCCGCGCCACATTGGTCGCCCATGACACATTTAGGAAGACCCATGGATGACTAGTCGACAAGACAAAGATAGCAGAATTGTGAAGGACTCGTGTCCACCGACAAAGCCGCCTAGGATTTGTAACCCTAGGTTCTCGACTAAGGTAACCCCTTTATCTCTGATATTACTATTCATCCAACCTAACTTTAAGGGGCATCCTACAAAATGCTCGCTAGAATCATACTCACGATTAGGAAGAGAGGTGTGAGGCAATGCGTGAGAGACAAAGCGAAGATAATGTGCATACATGAGACACGAGGCAGGTCCATGTATATAGAAAGGGTCGATGAGGATTATGCATGTGTATGTTTAAGTAGAGGAAGAGTGCTTGTGATAAAGATTAGTGAAAACAATTGTAAATGGTTACGAGAGGGAGGGAGGGTTATATCTAGAGCATGTGTGCAAGAAAGACACCTCGGAGAGAGTGTTTGAGCATGTGTGAGAGACCACCGATGGAGAGTGAAACTACACGTAAAAGACTGCTTCTACACATTGGTTAAAGATATAGATTGTATCCAAATATTAGGATGGGATCATGATATTTGCACCATTGTAGAAGGGCGGTCATTGATCCATCGTACATCTAGATTCTATCGAATTTGAGCATGTCTATGTTATTATTCACACAATTGATCCACATAGTTAGTATTTTGAACTCCGCATAATGCATCGCTTAGCAATCGAATATAAACATGAGTATAGTTCATGTTGTGTGTGTAAAGCACATTATACATACAAAAGTTACACAATGGACATTATAAATAGCTACATATGAACTAGCATACATTTGAATTCAACTTAAGGTGGTTTAAAAAATTGAATTCAACATGAAGTCCATTCAATTATTTGAATTTGATATCATGGTATTTGTAAACCTTACCTAAATTATGGGGCACCAATCTTTGTCGATTTTGTACATAATAGCATATGTAGTCGGTACAAAATAGATTCAAATTTAGCTCCTCCATTCCAAAATAATCGAGTTATAGGATTTTCAAGTGTCAAAATTTCAAAAAGAAGCGGATAATTTAATGAGGTTTTCAAACATACAAGGTCAAATATAACATTGTCTATTTAGGACAATCCTCATAGTTCAAGAGTACTCTAAACGTGAATGCTTGTGTTTCAAAATTTCGAACGGTTAGCGCCTAAAAGAGCCTCTACTCGCCTCAAACCGCTGGAGACCAATGTTTGGTAGTACAAGGAAATTACTTTCCTAATAACTCCGACCATGAAACCCGCCGCCCGACGTCTAAAGGTCTAAACCGGGTAGGTTTGTAGCTTCATCTAGACGCCACGCAACCGCCCCAAAAACATTCATACACAATGGCCGCTTACACACATGCGCTGTCAAATCACTCCCGCCCACTATTTGGGACACCGGGATTACCATCCTACCCCGACCCACAGAGGTCCGAATTTAAGAGGGGGCAAAGTTTGTACTTTCCCAAAATTTCAAAAAGCGCCCCATCTTCTATTCAAAAAGCCAAAACAAGCGCCCCTGCATCAAACATGGTTCCCCACCCGCCCGATTCCCCATTCAGACTGTGGCGCCAAAACTACCTCTCCACCACCATGAAACCCCGCGCCCTCCGTCCGCCACCCCATCCCACCCATCAATCGCTGCCTCCTCCATCACGCCGAGCCGATACCTCGACGCCGCCGCCCACCGCAACCTCAACCGCAACGCCTCCACGGCTAGTAGTTGAAGCCGAGGCCGAGCCGCCCATACCCGAGCCAGCTTCAACCACGCCGCCTCTGCGCCACCGCTGCCGCCCAACTTTGCCACCTCCACCGTGACCGAGCTGTTCTCGCTACGCCGCCCTTCGCCGCCGGATGACCGCTTCCTCCACCGACATACGCCACGCCAACACAGCCAACAATTTGGCCATGGGTTCGCCCAAGCCTGCACCTCCGAACATCGGTTTCTTGTAAAAGAAGAAGATCGGCACGACATGTGGAGGTGACCACACCGCAACCGAAGAAGGTACTCTCTTCCTTATTCGTGCAAATCTTACGCCTCGCTTGCACGGTATTCATCCCACGTAAGACACTAGTTGACCGCTTCTTCCCGATACTAGATGTTCCTAGTAACCCGCGATGCACAAGGTTTCTCCTCATATACTATTTCACCTTAGCTAGAGGTCCGCCGCCTCTGAATTTCAATTTCTCGCCGCTTGATTCCCAATTAACGGAAGCATTCCTCGCGTAATGTGCGCTAGTACGACTATTACGCCGGGAAGCAGCGCTTGGTGTTTATCTTAGGGCGCAGCGGACTAGAGCTACCGCGCCTCGATCCGAGGTCGGCCGGGATTAAAGGGATGGCCTGGGCGCCGCCAAGCACGGCGGTGGTGTGAGGTCGATGGGAGGGCGGGCGCGGAGGCAGGGTCTGGGCCGGTGGTCGCCAAGGTTCGAGAAAGATCGCAATAGTGACTAGCGGGAGGTAGACGAAGGCCATCTCGCCTGCTCTTATAGATCGGACGGTTCATAAAAAATCGATCGACCTATTTATTTTAGTCGATCGTTATCTTGATAGGACCACATGTGGTGGTGTGCTGGAGGAGTACCTGCATTTCCTGTGCTCATATATTACAAAATCATACGGAGTAGAATCTAATTTTGTTTGCCATGCAATATTGTAAAGCTATCATATGTCTCCTGTCATTTATTTTTCAGCCACCTGCTATCTGCTACTTTTACAGTGCACTACTTCTGCACACACTTCACCCATACTCACTATTGTGTTTTTGTGCAATGGTATTTCAGACCCTACCTTAATGTAAGGGAAAGAGAAGAGAGAAGTCGCCCAACAGTGGTACGCTGCCAGGCCGCATATCGCTTCAAGACTTTAAAGGGTGTAGTGTCACAGATGGAGATGGGGAACGAGCTCGAGTTGATGATCTCGCCACCGTGAACCACCATCCTGTGTGCTTGCTTTAACTTCACGGTGTCATATGTGGTTGCATGTTGCATATGGTGTCTAGCTTGTATTCGAAAGGTCAAGTCAGTCTTTATCAAGATAAGGAAAGATATTTTTACATGAACCACCATCACGGGAGCACCGTAAGACAAATAGCTAGTCGTGGCAATCGCCGAGCTAGTGAAAAGCCCAAAGAAAGATAGGCATCACCGAAGCCAACTAAAAGCTGCGATGGTGGCGGCAGCCCGCCTCCCACCGTGCTCTCGTGTCCTAGATGATCATGCTCACCACTCCAAATGGATTTCTAGCTTGTATTGCTTCCAATTTGGTTAAATTGCATCCGCTTAGCTTACACATTATACCTTTGAATATGACATCCTTTCTGCTTTTTGGTACATACTAGTACATCTGTGTATTAACCATATTCTTACATCAAACTAATGTTCTTGTGTATCCTTCATCAATCACTTATGACGAGGCAGGCAGTGCAAGGGGACTACTCATTTAAAGAATGCAGCACCTCCCGACATGATTCTCAAGAAATGTAAATGCTAGATGAAGATAGTGAATGTAGCTCAGAGTTGATTACATCATTTCTACACTAGCATCGCAGTGCTTGCTCTAACTTGGCAGCGTGATATGTGGTTGCATGTTGCTTATGGTGTCTAGATTGTAATTCTTCCAATCTGTTAAACTGCATGTGCTAGTCTCGCTTAGCTTATAGTACATTATACCAAGTAATGTGACATGCCTTCCTGTATTTAGTACATAGTGCATCTGTCTATTAAGCATGTCCTTACATAAAACTATTATTTGTTTTGTATCCCGCATCAATCAATATGACGAGACACCATTAGTATATGCAGTGCGATATTAGTTGCATCTTTCATATGAATTATAGCATGCGCTGCTTCTAATTTGTTGAAATTCCATTTGTGATGGGATGCTTTTAACTTGGCAGAGTCATATTGGTTGCATCTTTCATGTGGTGTCTAGCTTGCATTGCTTCTTATTTGCTAGAATGGTTTCTGCATAGTTTACACAAACAGTTGTGAACATGCCATGCCATCCTGTTTTTCGTACATATTCCATCCTGGTATCATGTGTTTTCCTTACATCAAAGTAGTGATTGTCAGTATCATGCATGAATGAGTTCTAAAGAGAGAATTTTATTGCTTTTTCTTGTCGGTTTTACTTGACAATTCAAAATCAATAAAGCGGAAGGAAGTTAGCAAGGCAGCGGATAAAGGTGCTCCTTCCGAACTGAGGGCCTCTACAGTTTCTACTCCTCCACACCCCCAAGATGATTTCCAGGACAACACATGCATAGACACTCAACAAAGCTGTGTTTATGATGAGCACGCTCCCCAAGTGCAGCATCACCGGTGCTCCCTCTAACTTGGCAATCGTATATGTGGTTGCATGTTATGTGTGATGTCTAGCTTGTATTGCTTCTAATTTTGTTGAATTCCATATGCTTACTTTACACATTATACTTGAATAAGACACGTGTTCCTGCTTTCTAGAACATACAATATCTATCTATCACACCATGTTCTTACATCAAATTACTACTGTTGTGTAACCTGCAACAATCACTTATCATAAGACACGTTTGACTTCGTGAGTGTGATGTAGGTTACATCTCACATTCTTTTCTAGCTTGTACTACTAATTTGTTGAAATGGCACTTATGACGAGACAGTTTTAACTTGGTAGAGTGATATTCGTTGCATCTTTCATATGGTGTCTAGCTTTCATTGCTTATAATTTGTTGAAATGCCTTCTCCTTAGTTTACACATCATAAGCTGTGAATATGCAATGGCACTAATGACGAGAGACCTCTAACATGGTAGTGTGATGTTTGCATCTTGCATATGATTTATTTCTTGTACTGCTTCACATTTGTTTAAACACCATTTATGATGAGACACTGTTAACTTGGCAGAGCGATATTTGTAGCATCTTTCACATGGTGTCTACCTTCCATTGCATTGCTTCTAATTTGGTGAAATGTCTTCTTCTTAGTTTACACATCATAGTTCTGGTTATCTCTTCCGTCCTGTTTTTCATACATATTACATCCTCCTATCATGTGGTTGTCTAACATCAAAGTTCAGTTTGTCTGCATCATTTTTCTTGTCGGCTTGACTTCACATGGAACAGAGAAAGACGAAGAAACACAGAATGGCAGGGAATGAGAAGCGGATGAATCCTGCAGATTCTGCTGGTACTGATGGTGCGATAGAAGGTCAAAGTCCAGCGAAAAATTCTACAAACACAGCATCCCATGTTACACGAGCTGCAAAAAGCCACAAGACCACCAAACAAGCAGAGACAGCCCTAGTTCTTGCAACACCTACCACAAGATTACCAGCTGCATGACATACTGCAAGGCCAACCGAGCTAGCAGCACGCTCCAAGCTCCCTTGCCACCGACACTACTTCCCAAGCACTCTTGACACAAGACGAAGTTGCCAATATCGATGAACCTCGTGAGCTTCAACAGCAAGAAGGTAGTTGCCGAGTCAAGTTACGCCCATGCTTCTTTATATGTAGTCTCATAGTTTGATGTACACTAACACTTCCTATGTTCGTTGTTGGACTAGCACCTAGCCGCAATAGGAAACAAACATCGGGATAATGCTCGATAGGTTAACTAAATCTAGAGGAGGAAGAATGGAGATCCATTTTGAGGCAGGTTTAAAAGGCCACGGATGCTACAGAGTTAGCCAAGTTAGTATCGAGGCAACGCTTGTCGTTAGGTGTCATGTACGATCCTCCCAACATGGATTCAAGACAGAATGACAAAGACGAAACCCGCTCAACACCTTCCTCACCATTTATCTGTAAGTATGGTTATGTATGGAAACTAGTAATATCGCCTTGCTCGTCCCCATACTTTCTAGGTTGCTGATAATGCACTACTACAAAAGGGCTATAGATGGAATGAGATTAATGGCGCACCTGTGATGTGGTGCGCCATTATTATATTCTAATGGCGCACCATGTCTCGCGCGCCATTAGTATTATATTATTAATGGCGCACTGTGTGTGGTGCGCCATTAGTAGTTTGGAAAAAAATGTGGTAATTTAAGATTAATGGCGCACCGATGCATAGTGCGCCATTACTACTGATATATAATGGCGCACTACATCCGTCAGGCGCCATTAGTAGTTTTGAAAAATGTAAAAAATTAAAGATAATGGCGCACCTTGGAGTGGTGCGCCATTATTGTTTTAATCTAGTAATGACGCACTTTCCACCGGTGCGCCATTACTAAGTTTTTTTAAAAAATCAAAAATATCATTTTTTTTTCAAAACTACTAATGGCGCACTGTGAGTGGTGCGCCATTAGTAGTTGAACTAGTAATGGCGCACCACCCCACGGTGCGCCATTAGTAACTTGGCCACCTTCCGCCTTCCACGCAGACGTTGCCGTCGGAAGGTGGCTGTTACTAATGGCGACTGTGAGTGGTGCGCCATTAGTAGTTGAACTATTAATGGCGCACTACTCCCACGGTGCGCCATTAGTAACTTGGCCACCTTCCACCGAATGCACCCTCTTGGGTCGCTTTTCAGCTTTTAAAAAATAAAAGAAAATGATGAAAATGTCAAAAAATAAAAGAAAATAAGTTTCCATGTGATATGTGGTCTAGTTGTTGGGAAAATTTGCAAAATGAATTTCGACTTCATTTGCAAAATCTCTCGAGAATTTGTAAAATGGGCATAACTTTTGCATACTAACTCTGATGAAAAGTTTTTATATGAAAATCATCTACTCCAAAAGTTACATCCAAATTTAACTGGGGAACCCTGTTAAACATTTTCAAAATCCCCAAAACCTAACAGAAAAAAGTTACGGGCTTTCAAGATCTAGCGGCATAAAAATTCAAAAATTAACTTACTAGTGGCGCACCGTGGATGTGGTGCGCCACTAGTAACAGAAAAAAATTACTAATTTCAAAATTACTAATTTCAATTTTTTTTGAATTTTTTCAAAAATGATACGTAATATGATCGAGAAGTTTGAAATATTTTTCAAAATTTCATCATAGTCATTAACATGAACAAAGTCCTAGACATCAATAAGGTATAACAGATTGATATGCTAGATATATCAACAAGTGCCTCGTGAAGTGAGTCAAGTCGGGTTGATAGAACTCAAGTTAAGCGTGCTTGGGCTGGAGTAGTGTGAGGATGGGTGACCTTTCGAAGTTTGACCACGGAGGCGATTTGACCTGAGATTAAGCATATTGACCCGAGATTAAGCCATAGTGAACTGAGATTAAGAAAAATTGAAAAAAAATTAAAAATTTGAAAAATTTAAAAAAAATTTGAAAAAAATGTTACTAATGGCAAGATTTTATAGGTGCGCCATTAGTATACCGTATACTAATGGCAAGACTTTATAGTAGTGCGCCATTAGTATACCGTATACTAATGGCGATCAGGCTATACTAATGGCGATTACATGGTGCGCCATTAGTATACCAGATACTAATGGCGCATCAGTGGTGCGCCATTAGTAAAAATTACTAATGGCGTAAGATTAATGGCGCACTACGATGCGCCATTAATAGCCATACTAGGTGCGCCATTAGTAGGGTTTTTCTAGTAGTGATGAGACTCCCATAATTTTCAATAGATGAGGTTCAAGTTGATAGCCAAGATGATGCAACTGCATGCTTGCACCCATGTTTTCAAGTCCGCTCTGTGACAAGATCGGTATAACTTGAGGAAAACTCACTTTGAAGGCAAGGTAACAAAGTGAACTTTCCCAAACATCTCCAAAGGGAAAATATATCGGATGAAGACCGAGGGGCCTTGTTAAACACCGGTCCGATCCAAGTATCAAGTACATTATATATATGTGATCAGGTCACATGGTGAAGTCCTATTTACGCATGTGTCACACAAATCTATCTTCTTGTAGGTGAACTGTTCAAAGAACAAGGCCAACTGCATAAAAGTGAAATTCCAATGCATTTACGTGATCTCGTAGCTATATTGCACATCGCGAGGCTCTTGTAATTAGTCGTTGTTTCACTCTTTTCGCTGTACCATATTATCGATCTATATTGGCTTGTTCAAATGCGAGGAAAGCCCGCATGACCAAAAAGTACCGAACCAAATGCTGTGGAAATCTTCAAGGACCACACACCAAAGAAGAAGAAGGGCATGACTACACCAGTCAAAGCCGCTGTTGTAAGTCCTTAATCCTCATGCCTTTTAACTACTACTTACTCGACTTGTGCCTTGAATCGCATGGTTTGCAGCCAATGTCTATTACTCTTTTCAATTTTATACACAATTGTCTTAGCATATCATTGCACCTTACAAGGTTTAAAAGAGAGGAGTGATGTTCCTTTGATCTTGACCCGTAATCTAGTTCCGTGATGGACTTGCCCACACAATGTTACAATTGCATGTTTGTCTGTTCTCAGTTGTTTTGTGATATGAATGATGTCATACTATGCTTACCGTATTATAAACTTCGTCTCTTTATCCTTAGCCCTCAATACAATGTGAAGAAATAGACAATACATTAGCGATGGTACATGGTCATATGTTTGGAACCTGGTTTTATTATGTACTTTGCAATAAAATACAACTAATATTTTACATGGGTTCACCGTAATAAGTTCAGAGATATAGACCAAAGCTATTTTGTTTGGTTTTGCTGCCTCCTTAATATCTTCTCGCTCGTACTACTAATGTAAAACCTCAACTTTTCAAATGAGCTATGGAAAAATGGTGGAACCGCAACCTTCTCAAGGTGGCGAGGCAACTATAACCGCAATGTCGCTTCTTGCCGCAAAGGGATCAAGACATGTCCACTAATAGTGCCAAAAGCACGCCTCGCTGAATACCGGGTTGGTTGTTAAGGCAATATCGCCCAAACCGCATCATGATCAAGATATGCAAGATCAAAGCAATGTCAGATTCAAGGCCTGCATACAAGTCCATTCCCTAACAGAGGCCCTTTGTGAAACAAGGAGAAACATTGCTCAATGTCGCCAAGATATGCATGGTTTTGAAACCGACTATCGACATTTGCTATGTTGTTCAGAGCCTAGGGAAATGAAGGCGACGGTTATGGTGCTCCATCGACAATATCGCATGAAAACGTAATACCAAGTCAAATGAACTGAGCTTCAACTTCGTGGTGCATTTATCTGCTAGATCTGTTAAGTTTTATGCCAACCTTCCTTTTGTTATATAGTTGTAATTTGTTTTGGTGCGATACAAAATTTATTCTTAACGCAGCCACCGTTGAAGAAAACAGAAGCCATTTTTGTATAGTTTAGGTGTTCCTTATATTTGCACCGTGGCGATCTTTGATGCCGAGTGGATGTAATCAGTAATCGCTTTAATAGCCTAGCGTTAGTTTCGCCTTATTTATTTCCTAGTCTTTTTTTTCCTCGGTTTTCTAGTGGCCGCAATTACCATGGGCTATATATGGGCCGAGGATCCATGGGTCTCTACGGGTCGTCGATAAATGGGCCTATAATCGGGGCCTCGCCGTCGATAAATGGGCTCAGAATCGCGGCCTCGCCGCCGGATAAATGGGTCACATGGGCCGAATCGGGTGAATTGGTATCGCCCAAAGACGGTAACGGGCCGTTAATGTGTCGAGGATCAAAAGGCTTAATTTCACACAGCATAACGGTCGTTAATGGGCCGTAATATAGGACGGCTGAATAATGCGCAACGGGTTAACAGTGCCGTAAACGGGCCGATTTCGCCACGGGTCAATTTGGCCCATTAGGGTAACGGTCGACTTCTGCCATGGGCCGAATTTGGCCCATTTGGGGAACATGCTAGTAACGGGCCGACTTTTGCCATGGGTTGAATTTGGCCCATTAGGGAACAGCCAAGAACGGGCCGAAGTAATCGAGGGTTAAAAGGAGCCCAATAACGATGGGCCATCAATAGGCCGAAGCTAACGCTGGTCGGAAACGCCCATGTAAATCACGGTCCATTAACGGTACAAAGAAAATTACTGCTCATTATGGGCTAGAGTCACCGTGGGTCTCAGAAGGGCCGAAGATACGAAGGCCTCATATGGGCCGAAGACGCCGTGGGCCATACATGGGACGAAAGTGAAATGGGCTGGTGTTATATTCGACGGCCCACATGACATTGTTGGGCCGATTTTTAGGGCCTAACGGGTCGTGAGTTAACGGGCCGTAAATGGGCTATTTGGCGAAGAGATCGCTAATAAGTTATGGGCCAGCCTGCTAACTTTCACCAAGTCAAACGGGCCGCTTTGTAAGCTAAATGGGCCAGGTGGGGCCGTGGCACGGTGTCGGCATATCATAGGCGCCTATCCGACCCATCGACGAGTTGATATAGTTTTGTCCGACCAATAAGAATTTTACACGTGAAATTTCCCATTGGTCGGGCTGTTAACGGTTATCGGATCCAAAACCCGACCCGATAGCTTAACGGCGTCGCTACGGTGGATACCACGGTCGGTCACCCTTGACGAAAGCACTTCGGACGCGTGATTTATCGTCATGGAAGTGGACACTTCCGTGATGATAATTTTCGTAATGTCATGGAACACTTCTACGACAAAGATGTATGACTATCTCAGATTCTGTCATAAATTTGTCATGGATGTACATGCATGACAAAAAACGCGATCTACTATGACAAACACGTATCATCACGGAAGTGTATATTTTTTGTAGTGGTGCCACTCGCACACCCCTCATACAGAGATGTCTTTCGCTTCCTTAGATATGAGAACCTACGACTCTTCCTCTTCAATATCTCTTTCACACACAAACACAAACTCTGCTCCTGTGGTCTCATATTTCTCCATTGTTCTCTTGTATGTCGCCACACACACCCTCTCTCCCTAGAGATATCTTATGCTCCTCATATGTCTCTCTAGCTATCACTCTCGCTAGAAACATCTTTCTCTCGCAGACACAAAACTCCGCCTCTCCGATCTCATTTCTCTCTCGACATCTGCTTGTATGTGACTCACATGCACCTCTCTCTATCTCTCTCACACCCACACACATAACTCAGCCTTCCGATCCACTCGACTCCTATCTCTAACGCACACTAGCTAGCATCTTTATCTTTCTATTTATCTGCTTCTCCATCAACCTTCTTTCTCGCCTCACTCTTGATTCCTATCACGCACACTACATATGTTTCTCTCTACATGTAGTCAAGTGCCCTCTCACACACATATATAACTTCACCCTTTGAACCACCCGACGGTCATCTCCAACACCCAAACTAGCGGATGTCCTCTAGCTAGCATCTCCATCTCTCAGATCTATCTCAGTAGTTTCTCTCACAACATTTCTTTCTCGCACGGAGTCTTGCTTCCTATCACCCACACTATATATGTCTCCATACATATGCATTTATAGGTTGATCTCTTTGCACAATCGCTATGCGCCACCTCCTCTCGCCGCCATAGATGCATGCTCCAGCCCACGCCACTATCTCTTAAAGACAAAAACACATGCTCAATTGTCGGGCCTTCTTCCCTCGCATTCTCACATGCATGCATATTGACGCATCGATCCGCTCTCCCATGTCGTTGATCTTATGACTTATGTCTTCTTTCTTTTATCTCGATCATGCGCTACAAGACGCACACACACATCCCACGATACATGTATAGCTCTCACACATGCACATTCAAGCACTACAAAAAAATACACTTCCGTGATGATACGTGTTTGTCACAAGAGGTCGCTTTTGTCATGCATGTACATCCATGACAAATTTATGACAGAATCAAGATAGTCATACCGTGCTGTCAGAGAAGTGTTCCATGACATTACCAAAATTATCATCACGGAAGTGTCCACTTCCATGACGATAAATCGCGCACACGTATGCTTTCGCCAAGGGTGACCGACACGTGGCATCCACCGTAACGAACACCGTTAAGCTTATCGGGTCGGGTTTTGATCCGATAACCCGTTAACAACCCCGACCTATGGGGATTTTCCACGGTAAAATCATCATTGGCGGAGAAAACACGGTCGGCTCACCGCTGGGACAGATGTCATCCGCCATTGGACCGGCGCGCTTATGATACGGCGGATACGTGGCACGCCCAACAGGCCCATTCCCGTGAAAAGGCCGCCCGCTTGACTTGGTTAAAGGTGGCGGCCGCCCATGGAAAGCCCGTTAACGGCCTGTTCGCATATAGCCCATTTACAGCTCATAACCCAGGCCCGCACGCCTATCCGAATTAGGCCCAGAGCTTCATCCGGCCGCCCAATATGATTCAGCCTGCTTTAACTTCCGCCCATGTGTGGCCCATGACTTCTTTCGCCCATATGAGGACCTTTGTAAATCTTGGCCCATTAAGGGCCCATGGTGAAACCGCCCGTAATGAACAAAGGTATCATTTATACCCATTAACGCCCGTTATTCCATTGAGCCGCTTCCAGCCCAAGTTATCTTTCGCCTTCTCGTGGCCCATTGATTCTGGGCTCATTTGCAAGATTCGTTACATACGGCCCACATCGCTATTTTCGCTAGGGCCAAATTCAGCCTCGTTACGGTCGCCCATTTATGGACCGTTAATACGCTAATGCTTTATGTCAAAAACCTGCTGGGCTATTTTCATAGAGTTATCAACACGGCCTACTAACGCCCGTTATGGTCCACTTAATAGTACGCCCATGATTGGCGTAAATGATGATACGCCTCAGAAGGCCCATGGATCCTACGACCCGTATGAGGCCCATGGATAGTACGCCCGTAGAAGGCCCATGGATCGACGTCTGTCCAGAAGGCCCATGGACCCTACGGCCCGTAGAAGGCCCATTGATCCCTAAGGCCCGTGATAGAAGGCCAATGGTCCTACGGCCAACGGGCCCATGGATCATACGCCCGCAGAGGCCCATGGTTACAACAAATCCGTGTGTTGCCATGATTATTTTGGCCTAGTTATCAAAAAATAGGCTATTGTGGCCACTAGAAAAACACCAAAAAAAACTGCAGTGACTACAAGCAAACAACTAAACAAGACAATAAGGAAATAAATAAGCAAGCAATTAAGGCTAGTATATTACCGCTATTACACATATTACATCCACTGGCATCAAAGTTTGCCACCAAAGGCAAATATAGGGAACAAAGCAGATATTACATACATCGGCGTCAAAATTGGCCACCAAAGGCAAATAAACGCTGGCAAAGAAACAAGAGCATAACCGAAAAACTTCGTAAGAGCTCAAGAAACGTTATCCCGGTATCCACCATGCCGGCAATAAGCTTAGCAAGCTGATTAGCTTTGTCCTGCTTGGCGCTAAAATCCTCCAACGCTTGTTGTTGCACCGTAAAGTATGCATCCAATGCTCCAGGACTTCCGCAGCCCTTCCGCTTTGTCGCAGCACAACCGATCGATGTCTTTCAGCTTGTAGTTGAGACTCAAGAAACCGAACTGATTTAGACAAAGGAGTTTGAATAGCTTGTGCATGCGGTAGTGGCCAAGAATCGAACACTAAACCAAGACAGACTTTGGGGTTGTATCGCTGTCTTGAAGATAGTCTTCCTTAGCTGTTTTATCAGCTTTGTTGGAGACCACCAAGGATGTGTCACTATCCCTAACCTTATCTCAGACATTCCTTTACCATTGCTTAATAAGGCACTCTTCCCCAATATTCTCACAAGATTCTAAAAGAAGAAACAAGGCATACATAACAAGTTTAGTATGTACTAGTATATGAAACTCATTTCGTGAACCAGTTCATTAGTAAGGTGGACAGGATTAAACTACCAAGTCTTCTATTGCCAAGTACTAGTACATAATAAAAGCATCAAACAAACATATATCTATGTCCTATGGTCACCGTGCATTGTCTTGCCAAATCAAAATAGAGACACGGTTCAAATCATATCAGCTCAAGACAAAGCAGCAGAAGGAAAGAATACAAAGCGGGGAAACTACACGCACAACAAGATTTCAAATGGGTACCACGGGTCTACATGTACAACAACACTATTGGCTCATGCAGATGCTAGTAATGTGCATGATATGAAAGTCAACTGATACACAATTGAAATTGAAATCAACAGAGCTATTGATAAGAGCAAACCTGTTAAAGAAACATGCGTGAACATAGTTGTTGTGCCATTGAGTTTCGATTGATCCTTCAATTTAAAAATAAGTTTGTATGAGTAAATACAGTGATACAAGAGCAAAGCAATCATAGTTAAAAAGGCGCTACTTAAGCGAAGCGCTTAAGCCGCTTAGGCTCTAGGCGCTATAAAACGCATTGCGATAACTACGCATAATCTGTGCATAATCACAGATAAGCATGCGCTTTGGTCAAGAAGCGCAAGGTGGCAAACGCACAATTAACGCCTAGTGCTTTTTTGAACTATGATAGCAATGGAATCTTAAATTAGAATAGTTGTTCTTCGTGTTTAGGCACTTGTTCTACATGAACAGAGTACAAGAAGACGCAAGAATAAAATACTTACAAATAGAAAATGAGCTCATAGACCTTACCACATTCTTGGTTCTCGACCAAGATGTAACAAGGCATGCCCTACCATCGCCCAAAGAATGTGTCTCGGAGAACGTAAGGGAATTTGATGAGTTTCTTTGCCGGTGAAGTACGCTTTCTTCGTGTAATTCCGACATCGCCACCAAGCATTCTTGAAGATAGCAGAGGTATTAGCACATGTTACCTCATCCCGAGTTTCCAAATCGGTCCTTCTATAGAGAAAATGGGAAAATTTGTTGTATTATAACCATCATGGAGGTAGGATGTATGGGACGGCAAAGTAATTGCCATGAATAACATTACTTACACATAACCCCGGACAAACACCTGAATCGCATTTTCCTTCATCTTCACTATAATATTTCCAAGATGGGAAGATACGCACATACGATTTAACAACATCAAATGCGATAGATGCTAAACTACGATCGGCTGGTTGTGCTTCCTCCACAGAATAGGCGCATTAACCGTGGAGTTGGGGTTTGCCGTGATAGTATCGCCCTTTGGGCACCGGAGCTGCCTTACTAACTGCTTCTTGTTTGGGAGCCTGTGGTGGAGATGGTGCCGTGTCAACAGAACTGGGTTACTATCGGCTAGGGTTGGGGTTAGATTGGGTGAAGCTGGTTCTCCGTCCATCGCAGAGGGGTACAATCATGTAGAGTTTGGGTTATGTGTGGTAGGGCTGGTTCTTGTGCATGTACAACCGGGTGCTATCTCCACCAAGAGGTAGCACTGCTTTTATTTGAAGACCGTGTTTTTATTCCGCTAGATATCGCATCACCCGCCCAATTCAAATGGCTGATAAACAGAAACATAGTTGAATGTACGTACATTGTATGAGAGATGATGCAATAGATAGTGTGGAAAAAGAGGGCATGAAATAGTTGACATGTATATTGTTTAACTAAAACGGATAGCATGACATAATTTCACATATATGATGTCTATCTAAACCGGATAGCATAGCATAACATAATTCAAAGATATGATGAATAACTAAACAGATCGCATGACATAATTCACCTACATGTTATCTAAGTAATCAGGATCGCATCATTTAATTCACATATGTGATTTATATGCTAAACAGAGGGCATTCGATATGATGTCCGAACTAAGAACATGGTGTTGAATATTGTGTATATGATGTCTAAACTATGCAATGCAAGACACCGATGCATGATATGAGCAGATAACCGCAAGCAAGTTAGAGCATACACCTCTGGGGGAATAGGATGGTCATCTGTCTCTCAATCCATCTCTCGAGGAGCTATCGGGACCCAACAAGAGATCTGCTTCGACTGTAGCACCGCCTCGCTCAAGGCCTTGTTTTCACTCCAGATTTTTCCATCTCCCACCCAAATGGCTGATTCATAGGAAGAGTAGTTTAATGTACAAACATTGTCGATAAATGGAAATGTAATGAAGAAAAGGATGGGCAAGATATCATTCAAATATATGATGCCTGGTTAAACAGGATGGCATTGCACATTTCACATATATTATGGCTGGCTAAAAGACATGAGACTACATAATTCCCATATATGATATAGAAACTAAACAAGTGGCATTACGTAACATGTCTAAACCAAGCAGATGACATATATGATGTCAAAAGTAGGCACCGCAAGGCAACATATGCATGATATGACTAACATCATCATGCCAAGGTAGAGCAAACACCTTGGGGGTAAATAGGAGTGGTTAGCGCCATCTAATATGCCTCGTAACAGATATCTTCCTCTCGATTACAACTGAGAGAGGTGGGGAGGGTTTGCCATTGAACCCACCATGGAGCGATGTCTGCATGACATTGTATTGCCGCAAGAAAACTCTTCTTTTTTCTCTACATGTTCAAGATGAATGTGTACAATATCCCACATGCATACGAAAAAATATGGTGAGATTATGTAAGGAGAGCATGCAGAAATTTAGAGTGATGGTAACAACCAGTGGATCGACGCTTTTCCGCTGAACCAAAATAGCCCTAATGGATCGACGGATGTATAGTAATAAGTGATGCAACAAGTGTACAACCTCTTTGTCAGAGCCGTGTCGACCTCAAAGATCATTGGGTTGGTCGCTGAAGCAGCTTGAGGCAGAGGTGGCTGTCGGAGGTGTGGAGGAAGATCCGAGGAATCAGAGATGGCGCCTGTGGCACCGCCTGCTGTGATGGATCGCTCGTCGTTGAGCAGCTCCGTGAGCCAGAAGACGCCAAGGCTGAAGCAAAGACAAACAGACATCGCCAATCTCAAGTGGGATTCTAATAGCATCTCCAATAGATGATGTAAATGGATGTAAAATTAACATCACCAAAACCACCGACTACAACAGATGAGGTAAAACTGTTGACTCGAACTTAACTATCAAACTGAAATTTATCAGGAATCTGAATGCTACCGTCAAACTGAACGCAATGGTAGTAGAGAGGCACTTGACATGTAGTTTAGGAGGGCCTGCAGTTCATCTTCAACCTGCACACTCTCGAGCCGCCAGCCACCACTGCCAAACCGCTGCCCTGAAGGCCGCCTCAAACAAGTCACCACCGCCGCCTGCCAGCCCTTTAGGCCCCCGCCCCCACCCTGAACCCTAAGATAGATAGTGGGTACCTCCCCATGAGCCCCCGCCCCCGCCACGGGTGGTTCTTCCAACTCCGCGAGCCCCCCAACCCCTGAAAATCGATCGACCCAAAAGTCGATTCACGATCAAGTGTGGCTTAATCGAGCAGAGCAGCAAGACGAGCGAGGGGAGAGCAACAGCAGCAGCTGGGCGAAGGCGAAGGACGAGCGAGAGCCGAGCAGCAACAAAGCGCGAAGGAAGCGAGAGCCGGAGCAGCAGCAGCAGATCCGACTGGTATGGACGCCGGCCAAGGGGCCTCGACCGGGGAGAGCCACTGTGGAGATGTCGCCATGGAGCCGGCTTCAAGGTAGCCGCCCATGGGGGTGCGGATGGAGCACCGCCGGCGCCGGAGGTCGAAGTTAAGGAGAAGGTGCGGCGCGATGAGTGTACAACCTCTTTGGTGGCGCCGAGTAGGCCTCGCTTCATCCGAGGAGTCGGTGAGGATGTTGCGTTCCGTGGAGCAGGTTAAGGAGGCGCTAGGGGATGGAGCAGCCGCGATAGACGAGGCGATCGCCGGAGCAGCTCCTTGGAGGTGGAGGACGGGCGGCTGAACCGCGGGACGGCGAGATGGACAAGGGATCCTCATCCGGGAGGTGGACGAGGGACGCCGAGCTATTGCGGTGGACGACGCTGCCGGGAAGAGGCTCCGCTGGGCAACGTGATGTGGCGGACGGAGGAGGGTGGGGTTTCGCTGGAGCGGAGAGGTTATGTCGGCCTGGGATTTCGGATGGCGAAAAGGGGGTGAAGCATGACTTAGGGACGCGCTTGTCCAAAATGTAGGGTGTGTTACAAAAGTACCCCCACCGATTTGAACTAGCGGCCCTTTCGCTCAGGTTAGAAGGGGATTTCGTGGTCGGGATTTGGCAGCTGGAGGGAGTTTTCGCTGCTGTAATTTGGGGATAGCAAGGCGCGGGTTGTGAAGGCGCCAGTTTTGGGAGCACGATATCTGAATTTTCGGATATAACAAGACGCTGGTTGAATTTTAGGACAAGCCTAACGTAGTAATATTGTACTTGTACTTACCAAATCAATTCGCACTTCCTCAACCAAAAGAAAACGAAAAAATAAAACTATTCACACCACACAAAGAGAGTCTTGCCCTGCTTTACTATACAAATGTTATTCAGTTATTCCTTCCTTCCATCTATATAGGGCCTAATGCGCTTTTCGATGCTAACTTTGACCAAATATTAGAGCAATGATATATGACATGCAACTTACACAAAGCACACCGTTAACTTCGGCTCGTGAAAGGTTCTTTCAATGATATAATTTTCACATTGTGCATGTCATGTACTATTAATCTTGTCAATAGTCAAAGGCGGTCTTAAAAATCTCATTACGCCCTATATAGATGGAAGGAGGGAGTATGAATCCATGTTATGTCCGATTAATTTTTTCGCTTGTCTGTATAATGCATGTAACCTACTCATACCAACATTTTAGTGCATTCCAAATGTCTATACTACCGCTGCAATTCAACTAAATTTGAATTCGCTTTCTATTTCAATAAGAATCTACAATCATGATTGTTGCCAACTTCAACCATCATAGTTTCCTTGCTATCCGCCAGATATAAATCGGACGGCCTATAATGCAGGATGGCAGGTACACCATCATCAACAACTCCGCTTTTTTATAAGAGTAGAGATAAAATATATTAAATGTAGTATAACATGTTCATAAACACACCATGTGTATCACCGTATATATATATTCACACATGCATCGGTTTAAAACACTATGATAAATTCTTCAAATATCCGAATTCGCTTTTTATAATGAAGTATATATGATCTCTATTCGCCTTTTACACCCACACAACCCTCTTATCTTTGTAGCTAGCGCTAACTTTCTCTTGTGCATGCACATGCCCGCATCCCTCTCACCCTCCCTCAAGATTCTCTAGCTCCATCGCACAAATTGCCTTTTTCACTTTAGGTCATTCACCCACGTGTGTGTAGGCCCCCAGCTCCTTCTTTACGGCACACATCGATCGATATGCCTCTAGCCAGTGTGCCTAGCACAAACACAAGCTTCCCTCTCTCTTGTCACCGCCCATGCCTCACTCCCACCACTCTTTTCATCGCTCTCGAATCGCACACTCCTCCCCGCCGATATAGTATGCCTCTCACATCACCCCTACATGCATCCCTCTATCTCTATCCTTCTCCTCATGCCTCGCTTGCTTCTAACACACACATGCATGTATACCGATCGATCTCCCAACATATACCGATCGACTTTAACTACCCCCCATCGATCGACGACTCACATTTTTGTCTCCTTTCTAACAAAGGGCGATTGATCTTCCTATGTAGTTATGTCTGCTACCACAGCCACATCGCCCCTCATCATTCGTGCATGCCTCCCGACCCGCCTCTCACACGCACGCACGCATAACAAGCAGCCATCTCCTCTCTTATTGATATTATGGCGTGCCTCCGCTTGTCTAGCAAGCCTATCCCACCATTTGTTAGAAGCAACCCACTACCACCCCTCCAACACTCTAGCTCTGCTCTCTCCCAACCTTATTCCTCTCCCGCACATATGCATGGATGCCGATCGATCTCCCTTAATACATGAGGCAGATCGATCTCCTTAATACATGAGGTAGGCCTCTCCTCCTCCACACATATACCAGCCATTGTACCTCTATAGTTAATTGGGCCTCCTCTTCCCCACCACACACCGATAGTCGAGCTGCAGTAGGTATCCATGCCACAGAGACAAACTGCACATGTCCCTCTCATGTTCCAAAGAGGGCCAGCCACTCTATATCTTTGACGTGGGCACACACAAATTGATGGCACTTTTATCGACACACACACACACACACACATCATCCCTCTTTTCGATTCTATGGACACCTCAAGCCGGTGATACCTCCACTCTCTTCTCGTGGATCGCCTCTATATATATGTTATATCCAGACTCTATTTCACACACATTGCATATGTTACATTTTTGATTGACCCCCCAAAAAAAACTCTCAAGAACCCACACACTATATCTCTCTAGGTTTGTATCTCTCTCACACAACCCCACATAGGTGGTGTACGATACAAGAAGAGAATAGGTGCACTGCACGCATCACGCTTCGCGCCCAGCCACACTCACAGGTACACGGTGGAGCCTATTTCTTTACGTAAATGGCAGCCCACGTATAATTTGAACGCTCAGAAGCGTTGTTTACCTAGGGAGGTCGTGGTACCACGCCGCACGTAAACAAAGTTCGACTTGACGCGCTGCCACGCTTATTTTTAAATAAAGTTATAGCGCCAATGGCACGCATACGTAATATAAAACGATTTTTATGGAGAAAAGGTAGTCCGCTCACTATATACAATGGAGCCTTTGCGTGCCTGGTTTGTCGCTTCTTCGAGTATCTCACACAAGGCTGCGGTGGCCTCTCTCTCTCACCGTTGGTCACCGATCCGCCGCATCCCGCCCGCCGGGGAAAGGGAGTGCGGTGGCTCTCTCTCTCTCACACACCGCTGGTCACCGATTCGCCGCATCCCGCCCGCCGGGGAAAGGGAGGAAGTGCATCGCTTTCTGCTCGACGGCGCCGAGGCAGCACGTCCCGACCTGCGGTACACGCCGCTCTCGACTAACTCCGCGCGGCAGGGTTTACGCCACCTGCTCGCAGATTCCGCCCACCGCCGCCACCTTGTTACATCCCGACGACCTCTGTGTATCCCTCCGCCTTGCTCCACCGCCTGCCTTCCCACGCCGCTGCATGTGGATCTTCCATAGTTCTTTTCCCAAAACGTAGCTCGCCCAAACAGATTTTCCATATTGCATTCTCGCCCTCCCTTAGGTCAAGGAATATGCTTTTTTGTCGTCGCATGTGTCATCAACTGTTATTGGCCAGAATTGTTTCCTTTCTACCTTTTTTTGCAAACAGGGCTATCCATTTCACTGCTGTTATTATGCACCTTTTGGTGAACTGCACAAATCACTTTTTTCTTAAGAGTGTTTTGTGCAGCTTGTACTAAAATGTCACATGGGCAACGCTCTACATTTCAAAGGCGATCGCACAAAGGGAGATTGGTTTTGCTCTATCCTCCTCATCCAACTCCGAGCCTAATCTTCTCCAACTAGTTAGTCTTAAGAGAGACTGCAAAGGTGACCGGCTTCTATTTATGTGTTTATTGTTTCATCAGCAGTCCTCTATTATCGTAATCACACTTAATATCTTTGGAACAGGGACGCCAACTCTATTTTAGTGGAACTGCACAAAATGATCGGAATGTTGCATGCTCCAGATAGCTACTTTTTTCCCAACATGCCTTGTTGATTTAGACAGAGCTGGGGGACGTTGCGCCAATGAAAGCATGGATCAATTTTAATTTAACACCTTCTCACAACTCGTCTTCGCCAGATGTAATTATTAGCTCGATCTGCTAATAATTGACATGCATTAGCAAGGAAGTTAGTTTTTATTGTTTCCGAAAGAGCATCGATGGCAAGACACGCCAAACAAAGCTGAAAGCTCACACCATTGTACAATTTCATGTCTCGCTGGAAAATTATTTGTATAGTACGTCAATTATGTAAACAAATGATGGAAGCTTGATAGCATTGCCGTAAGCCTCTTCATCATCCGGTCCATGTGCCATGCACAAAATTATACTCCTTCATTCCTAAATATTTGTCTTTTACAAATTTCAAACGGGCATATTTTAGAGTGTAGATTCACTCATTTTTCTTCATATGTGTACTCCTCCGCTCCTAAATATTCTATTCGTTTTCTAGAGATTTCAACAAGTGACTACATACGGAGCAAAATGAGAGAATCTACACTCTAAAATATGTATATACATCCGTATGTGCCACCATTTGAAATCTCTAAAAGACAAATATTTGAGTAGTCACTGCTGAAATTCTAGAAAGACAAATATACTCCGAGTATATTTAAGAACCGAGGGGTAGTGCACAACCGCATGGGAGACTCAGCCTGGTCGCTATACCGCATTAATAGTGAGTAATGAGCAGTCAAATCATAAGCCCCACCTTTTCCCATCGTAAGTTGCTCAAGAAGCAACCATCAATACGCTTCTTGAATCCACTCATACTCCATCCACATCGCTTATACAAA
Source organism: Aegilops longissima (assembly GCA_021605205.1). NCBI lineage: Eukaryota > Viridiplantae > Streptophyta > Magnoliopsida > Poales > Poaceae > Aegilops > Aegilops longissima. The sequence goes on along the minus strand of JAHIAM010007378.1, from coordinate 3,584 downwards.
GACGCTCGAAAAAAAAAAAAGATATGGGGACCAAGGCGACTAGCGATCGGCCTGAAAAATAGCATTGGTAGTTATAGCACGCGCCTATTACTAGAGGGAATAATGCGACACACATGCATGCAAAGGCTTCCACCCCGGTACACACATGCATGCACTTACTCCACTTTGTAGTACTGTAGTACAGAGTACATGGAGAGAAAATTGTGGACTTGATTATGTTACCACGCCCCTAATTAATTGAGCATTAAACCAAACGCGCCTAAAGTCTCTCTCGTGGTGGAAATGCATTGAGAGAAATGCATCATAATGAAGCGCTACCAAACTGTGAGAGAGGGAGGAGTAGTATGAAGGTTCAAAACCAAGTACGCCAGATGGCCACCGGTCAACGCACCTCCTCTTGGCATATCACCGACATGTGGGACAGGAGGTGAGCAAACCGATCTCAATTGACGGCAAAGAGCCAACCCGCTGCTCCTTGAGAGAGACGAGGAGCGAGAACACAGACGGGTTCGCATGGAGGCCAAGATATATTCGAGCATGGTTGGTTGATCGATATCATTCATTACATGTTGGGCTGCCGCTTCCGCCTCTTCTCCGAATAAACGGTACTTTATCGTAGATAAAAAATAAGAGTACGACGCCCACCATGCGGTTCTAGTAGTAGTACTACTCAGACTATCGCTTGGCTCTTCGCCTTCGTGAAGTCGAACAATGATGGTACTCCGCATGTTGGGTACTATAGTGTATGCCTCCGATAACTGACACCGAATGGACTGATGCATGTCCACCGAGGGTAGGTTGCATTAGTCAAAGGCGAAGCGAGCTTCACCTTGTCCTGCAAGCTTCTCCTCGCTCGCGAAGTTGACGGGACACACCAAAAAGTAGTGCTAGTCCATACTCCCTCCTTTCTCGTTAATATGGCTTAATCTTTTTGCGGTAAATGAGAGAGCTTTATTCATATATAAGCATTCTTAGGACGATCAGCCAAGACACTGGTCACTAGGAAGCGAGGTACCCCGCAAAAAGAAGTAGGAAGCGAGGTGTTTCATCAAGCCAGCTCTCGCCACATTCAAAGTGCAGCAAGCACGGTTCGACGAAGATGCGCCGCAAGGTTTGCTGACCTGTTTACATGCTGAATAACAAAAAGAGGAAATATTACCGAGCGCTACTATTTGTAACAGGATATGAGCCAAAATTGCGAGAATTGTATGTAGTGTTCCATGCAATCAACTTCCATTATCACATGAGAACCTCAAGAGAACCAAATGTGTTGAAGATTGCTTTATCACATTTTAAAATTATAATAAGAGTGCAGACGCTCCTCCATCCGGTTCCTAGTACTAGTATAGTACTTACATACCTTTATAGACTATATTAGTAGTACTAGTACTAGTAAACTTTGCGCTTGGTTGTTCGCCTATTCGGGAAGTCGAACAATAGTAGCACTAGTAGTATAGTGTATGCTTCGCAACTGACACCAAATTAATCGCTGCACGCCCACCGCCTCGAGCAAGGGAGAGCTTGCATTAGTCAAAAGTTTTCTTGTCCCATGAGCCACCGCACGCAAGTAATGCTAGTCCATACTGCCTCCTCTCCTAAGCATTATGGATTAATTTCAAACGAGATAAATACACTGCTCTGTCATCAGATATTTGTAATAATACGGTCAAGGACTTCATAATACGCCATTGCTCAATATATATATATATATTTCCGTGTTTATACGGTCACTAGCTCACCCCGACCGAGTATGTGTGTGCATGCACGTAGGTTGAGCACTTAGCGTGACCGTGTGTTCCGTCAGTGTGCTCGGACATGCATGCATTAGGGTGTCGCGCATGTTTTTAGGGCCCATATGTACGCAGGATCGCTGCATACACGTAGGGGAGTACGTAGGGGCCACTAAGGAGCAACAAATCACACAAGAAGTTAGTCGGAAGAAGCAACCATCATTTCACTCTTGAATGACACGACGCAATATAAAATGGTTGATATGGAGAGAAAATAAAACCACTATATATACACTAGTAGGAGCCTAAGCTACAAGCCTGCTTGCTAAGGTTGCTCCTTCACAAGCATAGAACGACGGGCCTGATCCCGCAGTGGGAAGGAACAATGTTCTTCATAGACGCCGGTCGACATCGGCGAGGGAGAAACCCATACCGGTAAAGCGGCCCCAATCGGGGTCATCGCGGTATAATGCCGATCGCGCCCCAACCGCCCTTCTAGCTACAGACGACGTCCTGTGTAGTCCATCTTCCTTTGGAGCCGGCTTGCTCCATCGCCATAGCTCCATCTCCATGTCGATCTTTTCTACTTCTACCGCTTCTACTTGTGATGAGTTTATGTCTCATGAACTAGTGCCTGTATTATTATTCTAATCACACTTCTTCAATATCTTTGCCATCGTGATGCTCAGTCGATTTTAGTGGAACCGCACAAAAGCATCGATGATCCGAGGGTGCCAAATGCCTTTCCTTCGATGTGTTCTACCCGCCAGGAATTAAATCATGTTTAGGGTTTAGGTTTAAGTCGAGTGACCCCATTAGTAGTTTTCTTTCATACACACTCTCACAACTTTTTTCTTTAGTTGTGAAGTAAATATTGGCTATGATATGTGAATCATTGAGATGCATCAAGATGCGTTAGTTTTCCTTTGTATTTGATGGAATGTTGTAACGGGCAACCTTGGAATAGGAATGAAAATGGAGTGGAAAGTTTCGCTTTCCGAGAAAAATGGAAACGGAGAGAAACCAACGCTTCGCTTCGCTGATCGCGCCATCGAGCAAAACCAACGCTTAAATCACGCTTGTCGTGTTCGTGTCTCACCTCCTCCACGGCTCGACCCCACACGGTCGCCGCATGCCACTCACCACAAACCGAGTATACGATAACTTTCCCTACCGCTTGTCGATGGATCGCGCCATGGAGTACTACTAGCACCATCGAAGAGATTGACGAGTTGGGGAGGACAGCTAGCTGTAGCACGGACTCCCAAGAACTTTTTACATGCATGTTGTAGCCGCTATTGCGACCTTTTGAACGCGGAGCAGCCGCAGGCACCGAAGCGGCGCGGGCGACGCTTCGGCCGGCACGCCGCTCAATGCCGGGCGCTGGAGAGGTCGCGCTCGCTCGGGCCGGCATGAATGCGGCATCGACTGCTTTCGGAAGCACGCACGGTGATGAAGAGGGTTCGGTTGGTCAGACCGCCGTGGCAGCGGTCCGGACGCGCGCAAACTAGAGATGATGTGCGTAATATTGTTGCGTATATAATTAATAACGTAAATAATGTGCCATTGGACAAATATGATTGAGATGGAGATAGAAATGGAATTTTACGTAAACATGGTTATGCATGTCTATGTCTATGTGTGTGCGCGATTTACTCTCGCGACCGGAAGCGGGCGTGTTTTTGATCGAAGTTTTCTTTCTTGGTATGTTAGAAAATCAGTTTGTCTAATTCACATCTAGATGTTATTTAAGGATATCACACCTAAGCTCCCACAAGTATATAATGTAGCAACAAGAAACAAAAAACTAGGACAAAAATAGACCACAAACAGAGTGGATATCAACTTAGATGT
>JAHIAM010007377.1:0-40424 GCA_021605205.1 Aegilops longissima | reverse complement strand
ACCGACTTATGTAACCCTAGCCCTCTCCGTGTCTATATAAACCGGATGGCTCTAGTCCAGAGGAACAACATCAACAACCCTTACAATCATACTATAGGCTAGCTTCTAGGTTTAGCCTCCTTGATCTCGTGGTAGATCCACTCTTGTAAACATCCACAATATCAATATCAATCAAGCAGACGTAGGGTTTTACCTCCATCAAGAGGGCCCAACTCGGTAAAACATCGTGTCCCTTGTCTCCTGTTACCATCCGCCTAGACGATAGTTCGGGACCCCTACCCGAGATCCGCCGGTTTTGACAACCGAAGCCGATCAAACGTGAGCTGACATTCTCATTGTCGCTTTTCTTGAAGCGTTGAAGAGGTTGCAAGAACACCGATTCTTTGATCTCTCGGGTTGAGACGCCTTCGTGACCTTTGGAGAGCCAGTCCTGCATTAGCTTGGACGCTTTAGAGCACTCACACGCCATACTGTCCTTTGATCAGATGACCACGATGATGTTCTTAGCAGAGAATCCAGTTGAATGAACTTTGACATCGCAGGGGTGTCACCTTCACTAGCCTTGGGAACACCATTCTTGACTTACATACCGAGGTCGACATCACGGCTTCAAGATGCATGTGCATCTTATTCTTCCAAAGAGGGATATTCAGTTCCATCAAGACGGGCAAGCAAGGAGACTTTGATTATCCCTCGCAATGACATAGCTAAAACTCCTGTGGTTAAACCGAATCACACGTAACTGTGGAGTACCTTGCTTTGATACCAATTGAAAGTGCTAGTTATCGACTAGAGGGGGTGAATAGGCGATTTTATGGAAGTCTTCAAAACATGAGAGTTTCGAGGATAAACAATAGAAATGAACCTATCGATATGCAGCGGAAGGTAAACTACACTAAGCAAGCCATAGTCAAGTATGCAATGAAGTGAAAGCACTAAGACTAATAGCAGCTAGGTAGTAAGGATCAGGATGGAAGATGGTATGAAGCCAAACATCGATAGTAGTCACACAGGAAGACAAACAGTAATGCAAACAGGCAATGACTTCATAAGACAAACTGTAAATAAAGAGAGGGAGACGTAGAGCCACCGCTTGGTGAAGACAAGAATTTGTTGACCAGTTCCAGCTTGCTTTGACAACTGTACGTCCGGGTTAGGAGGATGAGATTTAACTCAAGACCATGTCTTCACCTTATTCCCTTGAGCTAAAGACATCCATTCCTCGCCAATCACTCGTAAGTCTTCAAGGTAGACTTCAAACCTTCCAGACTTCGCTCACCGCGATCAACAATGGCTCTTGGATGCTCAGAACGCGACGCCTAACCGGTCAAGGATTCACAGTCCTCAAGTGTAATAAGTCTTCAGTCACGGGAGTAAAGACTTCAGGATGCCTAACACTCTTTGGCTCTAGGTGTTTGGGTCATTCCTCGCAAGGATTTCTCTCTCCAAAAGCTTCGAGGTGGGTTGCTCTCAAACGACAAAAGCCGCACTAACTCCGAGAAGCCACCAATTTATGGTGTAGGGGTGGGCTATTTATAGCCACTAGGAAACCCGACCTGATTTGCCCGAAATGACCCTCGGGTCACTAAGGAACCTACATGTTCCAACAATCAGATTTCAAACACACGCAGAGCTTGACTTGGGCTACAAGTAAAGTGACTCATCCAGCTCGGATAAGGTTTGCTCATTGTCTTTGCTCAAGACATAGGATTTGGTTGAGCATCACTTAGTCACTCGACTTTGTTCACGGGACCCCACTTAACAGACGGTGGTTCCTACGACTCAACAAAGAAGAAAAGGAAACAACTAAACAACTATGTCTTCGCTCCGTAGTCTTCATGCGATGTCCTCTCTTGTCATAGTCTTCAACGTGAATAACTTCACATACCACCATTGTCTTCAATGTCTTCATACATTTTTAGGGGTCATCTCCGGTAGGTAAACCGAATCAATGAGGGACTTCTACCGTGTTATCCTGCAATTCTCACAAACACATTAGTCCCTCAACCAGGTTTGTGGTCAATACTCCAAAACCTACTAGGGGTGGTACTAGATGCACTTACAACACCCACTTAATTTCTTTTGTTGAGCTTTCATACATTTATAACTATGGTGCATCCGCTGCATGGCAATCCCTAATCCTTGCATTGACATCAATTGATGGGCATCTCCCTAGCCCGCTGATTAGCCACGCCAATGTGAGACTTTCTCCTTTTTGTCTTCTCCACACAACCCCCATTATCATATTCTATTCCACCAATAGTGCTATGTCCATGGCTCACGCTCATGTATTGCGTGAAAGTTGAAAAGGTTTAAAAAATTAAAGTATGCAACAATTGCTTGGCTGAAACCGGGTTGTGCATGATTTGAGTATTTTATGTGACTAAGATGGAGCACAGCCAAACTATATGATTTTGTAGGATAAACTTTCTTGGCCATGTTATTTTGAGAAGACATAATTTCTTTATTATTTTTATGTCAATATTAAACTTTTGTCTTGAATCTTTTGGATCTGAAACATTCATGCCACAATAAAGAAGATTACATTGATAAATATGTTAGTTAGCATTCCACATCAAAAATTTGTTTTATCATTTACCTACTCAAGGACGAAAGCAGGAATTAAGCTTAGATGCTTGATACGCCTCCAACGTATCTATAACTTTGATTGTTCCATGCTATTATATTATCCATCTAGGATGTTTTATACGATTTATATGATGTTTTATATGATTTTGGGACTAACCTATTAACCTAGAGCCCAAAGGCTCAGCTTTTTTCCTTGTGTTTGAGTATTGCGAGAAGGAAAATCAAACAGAGTCCAATTGACCTGAAATTTCACGGAGATAATTTTTGGACCGGAAGAAGCCCACGGAGTATCTCGAGATGGACCGAAGGGTCCCGAGGCACCCAGAGGGTGGGGCGCGCCTCACTCGTGGCCGCCTTTGAGACCCCCGACTTGTTCCCAACGCCAACACCTCTTATATATACCCAAACTTCCGAACATAACCTAGATCGCGAAGTTCCGCCACCGCAGCCTCTAGAGCCACGAAAAAATCGGGACCCTATTCGCACCCTGCGGAGGGGGGATCCATCACCGTGGCCATCTTCATCATCCCGGCGCTCCATGACGAGGAGGGAGTAGTTCACCTTGGGGCTGAGGGTATGTACCAGAGCTATGTGTTTGATCTCTCTCTCTCTCTCTCTCTCGTGTTCTTGATTTGGCACGATCTTGATGTATCGCGAGCTTTGCTATTATAGTTGGATCTTATGATGTTTCTCCCCCTCTACTCTCTTGTAATGGATTGATTTTTCCCTTTGAAGTTATCTTATCGGATTGAGTCTTTAAGGATTTGAGAACACTTGATGTATGTTTTGTATGTGCTTATCTCGTGTGACAATGGGATATTCACGTGATCTACTTGATGTATGTTTTGGTGATCAATTTATGGGTTCAAGGACCTTGTGAACTTATGCATAGGGGTTGGCACACGTTGCCTTGACTCTCCTAGAAACTTTGGGGCACTCTTTGAAGTTCTTGTGTTGGTTGAATAGATGAATCTGATATTGTGTGATGCATATCGATAATCATACCCACGGATACTTGAGGTGACATTGGAGTATCTAGGTGACATTAGGGTTTTTGTTGATTTGTGTCTTAAGGTGTTATTCTAGTAAGAACTCTATGATAGATCGAACGGAAAGAATAGCTTCGTTATTTTACTACGACTCTTGAATAGATTGATCGAAAGGATAACTTTGAGGTGGTTTCGCATCTCAATAATCTCTTTGTTTGTTCTCCGCTATTAGTGACTTTGGAGTGACTCTTGTTGCATGTTGAGGGATAGTTATATGATCCAGCTTATGTTATTATTGTTGAGAGAACTTGCACTAGTGAAAGTATGAACCTTAGGCCTTGTTTCCTAGCATTGCAATACCGCTTACACTCACTTTTATCATTAGTTACCTTGATGTTTTTATATTTTCAGATTACAAAACCTATATCTATCATCCATATTGCACTTGTATCACCATCTCTTCGACAAACTAGTGCACCTATACAATTTACCATTGTATTGGGTGTGTTGGGGACACAAGAGACTCTTTGTTATTTGTTGCAGGGTTGTTTGAGAGAGACCATCTTCATCCTACACCTCCCACAGATTGATAAACCTTAGGTCATCCACTTGAGGGAAATTTCTACTGTCCTACAAACCTATGCACTTGGAGGCCTAACAACGCCTACAAGGAGAAGGTTGTAGTAGATATCAAGGGCCTCTCCACCTCGCCTTCTCCCCTGCTGGGTTGAACCTCCCTTCCCGCTGCCTTGATTGCTTCCTCAAGCTTATTGACGGTATTGCAAGTTGAGCTTTTGTCCAAACACACTTCCCCGATTCTCGGGTCCAAAGTTCCCTAACCTCAAGAACCAAGTCCTTGACCGATCGGCCAGGTAATGTCGCTGGTTGACCCCTTTAGCAAGCAGGTCTTGCTCAGCTTTGTCCCACGAGGCTCGAGATTTGCTGTAGCCACCGACCCAGAATATGGTGATACTTCTTTGCAACATTTTGCTTATTTATCGCTGACCTTTGCTTACCCTTCTCCGATTTCTTGTAGGCCACAAATGCGGCCGTTGATCTTTTATCTTCTCATATTGACCGTGAATTCTGGAGTCTTGTCTTTGTCGACAATTTTTTGTTCAAATCTTTCTTCTTGTTCTTGAATAGTTCTGCCATCTTCTTAAGAGCAAACGCTTGACCTTATTCGGATCTTCTCGCGATAGGCTGAAATTTGTCATCCGAAGTTCCAAAGATCATCTTTCTATCTATATCTCGACATAAGAAACTTCGTGGTCCTTCTTATCCCATTTTGATGTCTACTCCGCAACCTTCTTCTTGTAGACGTTGTTGGTCCTCCAAGTGCGAGGTTTGTAGGACAAGAGCAAATTTCCCTCAAGTGGATGACCTAAGGTTTATCAATCTGGGAGGCGAGATGAAGATGGTCTCTCAAGCAACCCCGCAACCAAATAACAAAGAGTCTTTGTGTCCCCAACACACCCAATACAATGATAAATTGTATAGGTGCACTAGTTCGGTGAAGAGATGGTGATACAAGTGCAATATGGATGATAGATATGAGTATTTGTAATCTGAAAATATAAAACAGCAAGGTAACAAGTGGTAAAAGTGAGCGTAAATGGTATTGCAATGCTAGGAAACAAGGCCTAAGGTTCATACTTTCACTAGTGCAAGTTCTCTCAACAATAATAACATAATTGGATCATATAACAATCCCTCAATGTGCAACAAAGAGTCACTACAAAGTCACTAATAGCGGAGAACAAACGAAGAGATTATTGTAGGGTACTAAACCACCTCAAAGTTATCCTTTTGATCGATCTATTCAAGAGTCCGTAGTAAAATAACACGAAGCTATTCTTTCCGCTCGATCTATCATAGAGTTCATACTAGAATAACACCTTAAGACACAAATCAACCAAAACCCTAATGTCACCTAGATACTCCAATATAACCTCAAGTATCCATGGTATGATTATACGATATGCATCACACAATATCGATTCATCTATCGAACCAACACAAAGAACTTCAAAGAGTGCCCCAAAGTTTCTACCAGAGAGTCAAGACGAAAACGCAGCAACCCCTATGCATAAGTTCACAAGGTCATCGAACCCGCAAGTTTATCACCAAAACATACATCAAGTAGATCACGTGAATATCCCATTGTCACCATAGATAAGCACATGCAAGACATACATCAAGTGTTCTCAAATCCTTAAAGAATCAATCTGATAAGATAAGTTCAAAGAGAAAACTCAATCCATTACAAGAGAGTAGAGGGGAGAAACATCATAAGATCCAACTATAATAGCAAAGCTCATGATACATCAAGATCGTAGCCAAATCAAGAACACGTAGAGAGAGAGAGAGAGAGAGAGAGAGATCAAACACATAGCTACTAGTACATACCCTCAGCCCCAAAGGTGAACTACTCCTCCCCGGTCATGGAGACCGCCAAGATGATGAAGATGGCCACCGAGAGAGGATTCTCCCAGGGTGCCGAAACGGGTCTAGGTTGGTTTCGTGGCTACAGAGGCTTGCTGCAAGCGGAACTCCCGATCTAGGTTATGTTCTCGATGTTTGGGTATATATAAGAGGTGTTGGCTGGGAACAAGTCAGGGGGGTCTCTGAGGCAGCCATTGGTAGGTGTAACATCCCAAATTTCCTATTTGGAATGTTTTACAATTATAGCTAAGCATCCTATGCATCCTGTTTGAATTTGAATGCCATTTGAAGTTTCAGAGAATTTTGAGTTTTGAATTTGAATTTCAAACTTTGGCAAGTGGGAAACATTTCAAAAACTAAGCTCGATAAATACTTGATCAAAAGTATGAGAGGAGCAAACATGACACTCCCAAAAATATCAGAGGAAAACATTGCCAAAAGATTTGATTCAAATCTGAATTTTATTTGAATTTGAAAAAATGGATTTTTATAAAGTTTGATTTTGTTTGAAAAATGTTCAAATGAAAGGGAATATTCCTCCGATCATTTTGGTATATATATACCCTATATAAAATATTTATAGATATTGTTTTATTTCTGTTTTGTTTTAAAATAAAAAAGAAAGAAAAACCTCTTGGGCGCCACCAGGCCACCCCTGTGCCCACCAGCGCCAAGACCCTCCTCGTTCCAACCACGCTGCCACCACCAAAGCTGACAGCCAGCCACCCAGCTCACCCCCTGCGACTCCAACCCTAGGCGCTCGCCGACTCCCCGCCTCCTCTCTCACTCGACCAGGATCGCCCCATCTTCTTCCTTCACCACGCACTTCAGCTCGCTGGAGATCGCCGGATCCCAAGCGATCCGGATCCTCGATCGCCTCGATCGACTTCAGATGCCGAGGATCACCCCTGCTATAAAGCCGAGCCCCGACCCCTATTTCTCTAGACCGCCAGACCTCTCCCCTCGAAAGGCCGAGTCTCGCTCAGCCTGCCGCCAGTCGCCATTGGCCGACGCCTCTACCCTCCTCGACCACCCCGACCCCACCAAACCACTCCTCGACCTCCCCGCACTGACGGCGACTTCCCGAGCTCCTCGACCTCGAAGCCTCGACGACGACTTCGGCTGCCGCTGACTGTCGCGACCCCAGAGCCACCGAATCACTCCTCCGTCTCGATCTCAAATCGAGGCTTATTGATTAGAACCTCAAGGGGTATGTTTTTATTAGAAAACCGCCGTCTCAATTCGGTTTATTTATTAGTTAGGTTTATTTTTTAGCCCGTTCGCTTTAGTTTAAACCTAGGCCCGCTAGGACTATTTGACACTATGTAGTACGATAGGCCCATTAGGCCTTTTTTCTTTTATTTTGATTTTCTGCTTTAGCGTAATAGTTTCTGCTTTTCAAAAATTGATATCTTTTTATTCTGTTTAATATTTTAGAGTGATTCTTTTTTTGTTGATTGCAAATTTTATGTAGTTTCTGTAGAATATATATTTAGCTATGTTAAAATAATTAAAATTGCTTTAATTTAGTTTTAGTCAGAATAGTAAATCTGCTATAACTTGAGTTAGAAAATTATTTTTGCATGATTCTTTTGTCCCAACTTTATTTTTTTACATCCAAACCCTAGAAATTAACTTGGGTATTTTAGGATTAATAAATAATTAGTTTTAAGCAGAACCTATTAATCCTAATTAATTAACTAGTTCCCCTGTTTTCCTAATATTTTAATTAGTAAATGAATTTATTTTTTAACTTGTGATTAGTTATTCTAGGTTAGTTTCATCACTTTAGTAGATGAACTTTTATTTATAATTAATAAAAGTTTTAATTTATTTTTCTTAATAGAAATTGGATTAGCCTAAAATGAGTTTTATAATAGCTTTTAATTAATTCTTTTTGCTCCTAGTTGCTTAGTGAAACCTTTTCTGTTAAGTTAACTTAAAACCATGATTAGGTTATATTAAGGAATTTTTGTTATATAAAAACTATTTTAGTTATTGTTTGGAGTAGGGAAAAACTTTGAATTGGTTTTCTTGAGTTTTTGGATTTGGATTTGGTTTTGGTTGTTTTGTTATGTTACTTTTGTTATGTTGTGTTATGTGATCCTATTGCTTTGTGCTTATTGTGTTATTGTTTGTCTCGTAGAGTTTCCTGAGTGCTAAGCTTGCTACTACTTAATCTTTTAGCTTACGAGGATCATCAGCAAGGCAAGTTTTGATCATGTTATTTCTATACCTATGTTTTTTGTGCATTAGTAGTTGTCACCACCCCACCATGCATGCAGTAGTGAAATCTTGAAGTCATTAAACTTGAGTAGTATCATGTAGTAGGATGAACCAATCCTTTGTTACCATGACCCCGGACGTAGTAGTTACTTTGCTATGCTCAGAGACGGTTTTGGGTATGAGGAAATTCATAAGCAAGATGTGAGAGTCAATGATGATGACAACCCCATGAACTACAATGATCAAGATGGACTTCGAAAATCACTACTGGTGGAGGACGGTTGACGGGCACCTGGAGAACCCAGCAGTGGCTGGGATGCATGGAGAAGCGCCATGACATCCTCATGGAAAGCTTCACCCAGCCAAAGAGAGAAGGATGGATGCCCCATGACCGAAAAGCATCCTGCAGCCGCAAGCCATTATGGGCTCGCTGGGTTGAATCCTAGTAGTGACGCTTGGCTGGACGGGTACTACGAGAAGTAGAAGAACGGTAGGATTGATGGGTACCGCAAGAGCTGTAAGAACTCTTTGGAAGACCTCGTTTATCTGGTCCCTGGCCTTCAAACACCATGAAGTGCGTAAGACTTTAAAGGAGGGAATGATTCTGTGGGAAAAGCAACCCTCTCAGAGTTAAAGATCTAATCGATTAGCCGTGTCCCTGTTACTTACATTTGAGCCTCGAACTTGGAAGTATTCGGATATCTCAACACTAAAACTAATGAATTAATTTGAGGGGTTTTATGACTTAATAATTGGGAACGAGATATTGGTTGGCGGAACCATCTCAATAACTACCAACAATTGTAGTAATTTGCAAGCAAGTCCACCGTAGTAGGATAAAATTTGCTTTTCGCAAAATGATGAAACTTAGAGCTCCACAGCCAAAATGCATATAGAGTTAGTAACTTTATTATTGTTATTCTTCATGACTTGCCAGCTTATTCCAAAAGTTGACTACATGGCTGCAACGTATTATGTTGCGTAGATATATTCCGATCAGAGTGAGGCTACGCCCGCCGCCATGCATCGCTCTTTTGGAGTCGGATGGACTCGCTTATCTTCGACGCTCCGCAAAGGTTATTAGTTTATTTCTCATGAGTTGGCCTTGAGCCAAATTTATTCCCTTGTAATAAAGACTCTATATGAGAATCGCTTAATGATATTCAGGTGTGATTGAACTTGATTACTTTATCGATGTACCGTGAGTACCAAAGATGATCTTGGGATGGTATGCATACGTAGATTTGACCATTTTGGTCAGTCACAGTAGATGGTATCAGAGCACACGCTGACCAGAGATCGTAGAACCCCTAGGATCGAAAGCCATAAGCAGAGACCATTTACTTTGAATCCTTTTCATTCCATAATTCTCCCCTGCTCAATTCTCGATTTTCTCCCATTTGCAACATTCTAGATGGTCACGAAGTTCACCCCAGCTTTTGCAACTGAGTTCGCCAGCCCGATGAGACGATGCCCTTCGAAGAAAGTTGGTCCAGATGGTGAAGCACCTGAAGATAGCTCTACCTCGATCACCGAGAAACCAACTAATGCACTTCCGATTTTGACACCCGCCATGTGGATTGAGGTATATCCTGTGGAGAACCTTTGAGGACACACGGAGCCTATCAACTTTGAGTTCACCGAGTTCAACCGATCATCGGAAGGGACGTATGATCTATCGAGCACTTGGACATCTCCGAGAGGAGTATGTGCCGAAGCTCGACTACACCGACTCGCCATGGTTTCGCAGGGCAAGGAATGGAGATATCCGCATTCATTGAGGACGATTCCACTCTCTCTTACATCCAGACTTGGAGTGTCTTCTCAGAAACGGAGATTCGTGACTCACCAGAACTCAAGACACACCGAAGCTTTTGTTCCGCGAATCGAACTGGAGGAGAAGGCACGCCAGACTTCCTTGGCCATGAGGAAGAAATTACGGACTTCATGGAGATAGTCGACGACCAAGATGAAGCTTGCCGCGATAGAGGAAAAGATGGACTTGGAGAGGACCTTACCCGAGTGGAGATGAAGCACCCTCGTGAGCAATGATCAGGATTTGAAGGAGTACCACCGAAGGAAACCCCAAGAGGAGGCGCCATCGATGAAGACTTTTAGTCTCATCACCATGTTATCTTTTACTTTTTCGTCGATCAGTTAGGGCCGATGTTTTTCCTTCTCATTAGTCATGAGCTTTTGTAATCGAGTTTGAACCATGTTTGAGTGGAATGAATAAATGATTGGTGTGTTATGATTGTGCATTCATATGGGTAGTGTTATTCTCATAGACCATTGTTCTATTCTAATCTTTCATCCCTCCAAAACACCGTGATGCCTCCGAGACGTGATAATCGCTTCGCCGGAGCTCACCCAGCCTGCTCCAGCAGCCAAATGCACCGATGCAGCCCTTATTCAGAATCGTAACAACAACGCCAACAATCCACCGCCACCGCCACCACCCAATCGTGGGACAACTTGACTCGATTCGAGGTTGAATCCGCCAGTGTTCTCTAGTAGCACCGAGCCGATTGTGGTTGGGCGATTGGCCCGCAAAGTCGGAAGAGAGCTAGTCACCGTGGATGCACCGATAAGTTGAGAAGGTGCGCTTTGTCACAAGATCAACTGGATGGACTCGCAGCTTCTTGGTGGGAGAATTACACCGCCACTTCTTCCCATTGGTGCCATCACTTGGGATCAATTCCAAGCAGGTTTTCAGACCGCTTTCATGTCTCACCTGGAGCCATGAGTCCAAGAAGCGTGAGTTCCGCAATCTTACGCTTAGGGAACCGCATCGCGGCACAAGACGTGGATGAATTCAGTAAGCTCGGCGCTTATGCCCCCGGCGATGTGGCCACAGATGCCGCCAAGGTGAGAAGTTCCTTGAGGACTCAATGATGAACCGAGATGCAGCTTATTGTGGCTACTTTCAACAACTACCAGGAGCTGGTAGACAAGGCCACCATTCTTGAAGGCAAGCAGCAGCAGATAGAAAGCCGCAAGCTGAAGTACAGCCGTGGAAGCACAACTCGGAGCTCAGCAGAAGCCCCGCTTATGCAATTATACTTGTAGAGGGCACACCCATCATAACCATGGAGGTCATAACCATGGAGGAAATGGGAACAACCGCAGCCAGATAACAAGTCGTGCCATGGCAATGGCAATGGTAATGGTAATGGCAATCAAGCACTGTTTCTGCCCCGGTTCAAGGATCTCGGAGCCACATCACCGCCAAGTGCCGTAAGACAGTGGCACTATGCCACCGACTGCTCCCGAGGCCAAGCCAGAGGAATGGAATGGCAATGGAGGCTCAATCAAGAAGCCAAATCCGCTCCTCGTGCTCGTGGAACTACATCGACGGAGGACGCCTATGATCAGCCTGATAATCGTGGTTGGTAAGTTTTTATTGAATTCACGCTCAGTTTTGGTTCTTTGATTCGTGCAACGATTCATTCATATCAAGGTAGTTGTGAAAAGTACGGGTTGCGCACTAGAACCCTTAGAAGCCCCTTCAAGGCCGGCTCCTTAAAGAGGAGAAATGATGGCGTGTAAGGTCGTTATGCAACCTCAACATCGAGAACCATAAATTTCGTGGACCTCATAGTGTTGGAAACCCTGACCTTGATGTAATCCTAGGCATGGATTGGTTGTCAAAGTTTGAAGGAACATTGATCTGTTCGAAGTCTATTCTGCCTACCACCCCGAGAGCGTAAGAGGATCAAGTATGTAGCCAGCACAGCCGATGAAGAATCAGTGCATTCTCACCGGAGTTGTTCAGAGGAAGTGCCGAGGTGCAAGACTTTCCCGATGTGTTTTGAGGAATTACCAGTGAATGCCACCCCTGAACGTGGACATTGAATTTCCGATCGAGTTAATGCTTCCTACAGCCCCAATATCCAAGAGACCTTATCGATGCCACCGAATGAGTTGAAAGAGATCAAGGATCAAATAAATGAGTTATTGGAGAAAGGATATATTCGCCCAAGCTCATCACCTTGGGGAGCCCCAGCTTTTGGTAGAGAAGAAGGATGGAAGCTTGAGGATGGTTGTGGATTATCGCAGCATTGAACTAAGTAACCTATCAAGAACAAGTACCTCTCCGCCGATGATCAATGACTTGTTTGATCAGCTTGTTGGAGCCAAGGTATTTCTAAGACTCGATCTTCATCGTGGTATCATCATTGAAGATCCGTGAAAAGGATATGCACCCAAAACAGCATTCACTACTGTGTATGGCTTTATAATGAGTATACCGTCATGTCATTTGGATTGACTAATGCCTCTGCATACTTCATGAATTTGATGAACAAGGTGTTCTGCGGAATATCTGGACAAGTTTGTCGTGGTGTTCATCGATGATATATTGATTTTCTCCAAGAGCGAGGAAGAGCATAAGGAACATTTGCGCCTAGTTCCCGAGAAACTTCGAGAACACTGCTTGTATGCCAAGTTCAGCAAATGTGAATTTTGGTTGAAGGAAGTTGGATTCTCTGACATGTTATTTCGTGAGAAGGAATAGCTAGCTGATCCCGCCAAGGTTGAATCACCACCGATTAAGGCCACCCATCCTACCAAGGAGATCCGTAGTTTTTCGGATTTGCAGTGATATTATCTGAGGTTCATTGAGAACTTCTTAAGATTGCCAAGCCCATGACCGAGCTGTTAAAGAAAGCTGCAAGTATGTTTCAACCGAGGAACGTGGAAGCCAGTTTTCAGGAATTAAAGAAACGTGTTGGTCACAGCCCAGCTGTTGATTTTTTTGCATATACACAAGGAATACCAAGGTTTATTAGACGTCGGCCAAGGACTTGAGGAGTATTGATGCAGAAGGCAAGGTTGTAGCTTATGCCTCCGCATAGCTACTACTTCATGAGATGAATTATGCCACGATGATTTGGAGTTAGTACCGAGTGCATGCACTCAAGACCGACATTTCCTCATCGAAACCGCTGGATGTTTACACGATCACAAGAGCTAAGTATATTACAGCAGTATAATGCAAACCTCGAGCAGAGGAGATGGCTAGAGTTGATAAAGGACTACGACATGAGATTGCATTACCACCCGTAAAGCTAATGTTGTAGCAGATGCTTTGAGCCGTAAGAGTTATGTGAATACTCTTACAGCAGGAGGATTACCCAGGAGTTAGTCGATGACCTTAGAGATCTCCGATCGAGATAGTTCCGAAAGGATTTGTTGCAACTCGAAGTTCAGTCCACCTTGACCGAAAGGATTCGTGAAGCCGTAAGTCGGACAAGGAAATTGATGAGATTAAGCAAAAGATGGATGAAGGAAAAGCTAAAGGATTCCGTAAGGATGAACATGGAACTATATGGTTTGAGGATCGTATTATGTGCCCAATGATCCCGAGCTCAGAAGCTAATTCTTCAGAGGCTCATGATTCACCAGATTGATTCACCCCGCAACACCAAGATGTACCTGGATTTGAAACAAAGTTTCGTGGAGTATGAAGAAGGATATTGCCGAGACGTAGCAAGATGCGATGTTTGTCAACGTAAAGGCAACATCGAAGCCAGCAGGTTGCTTCAACCCTTGCCGATTCCCGATTGGAAATGGGAGAAACTTGGTATGGATTTCATCACAGGATTACCCAGACCCGCTCAGGTTATGACTCTATCTCGGTAGTGGTTGATCGCTTGACTAAGGTAGCTCACTTCATTCCCGTGAAACTACCTATACCAGTGCTAAGTTGGCCAAGATATACATGACCAGGATCGATGTCGCATGGAGTTCCGAGGAAAATCGTGTCGATAGAGGAACGCAGTTTACCTCAAAGTTTTGGAAGCAGTTGCATGAAATGAGGCCGAGATTTGCTGTAGCCACCGACCCCTGAAACATGGTGATACTTTTGCAACATTTTGCTTATTTATCGCTGACCTTGCTTACCCTTTCTCCGATTTCTTGTAGGCCACAAATGCGGCCAGTGATCTTTTATCTTCTCATATTGACCGTGAATTCGGAGTCTTGTCTTTGTCGACAATTTTTTGTTCAAATCTTTCTTCTTGTTCTTGAATAGTTCTGCCATCTTCTTAAGAGCAAACGCTTGACCTTATTCGGATCTGGCCTCAGGATAGGCTGAAATTTGTCATCACGAAGTTCCAAAGATCATCTTTTCTATCTATATCCGGACATAAGAAACTTCAGGTCCTTCTTATCCCATTTTGATGTCTACTCCGCAACCTTCTTCTTGTAGACGTTGTTGGTCCTCCAAGTGCAGAGGTTTGTAGGACAGAGCAAATTTCCCTCAAGTGGATGACCTAAGGTTTATCAACTGTGGGAGGCGAGGATGAAGATGGTCTCTCTCAAGCAACCCCGCAACCAAATAACAAAGAGTCTCTTGTGTCCCCAACACACCCAATACAATGATAAATTGTATAGGTGCACTAGTTCGTGAAGAGATGGTGATACAAGTGCAATATGGATGATAGATATGAGTATTTGTAATCTGAAAATATAAAACAGCAAGGTAACAAGTGGTAAAAGTGAGTGTAAATGGTATTGCAATGCTAGGAAACAAGGCCTAAGGTTCATACTTTCACTAGTGCAAGTTCTCTCAACAATAATAACATAATTGGATCATATAACAATCCTCAATGTGCAACAAAGAGTCACTACAAAGTCACTAATAGCGGAGAACAAACGAAGAGATTATTGTAGGTACTTAAACCACCTCAAAGTTATCCTTTTGATCGATCTATTCAAGAGTCCGAGTAAAATAACACGAAGCTATTCTTTCCGCTCGATCTATCATAGAGTTCATACTAGAATAACACCTTAAGACACAAATCAACCAAAACCCTAATGTCACCTAGATACTCCAATATAACCTCAAGTATCCGCGGGTATGATTATACGATATGCATCACACAATATCGATTCATCTATCGAACCAACACAAAGAACTTCAAAGAGTGCCCCAAAGTTTCTACCAGAGAGTCAAGACGAAAACGCAGCAACCCCTATGCATAAGTTCACAAGGTCACCGAACCCGCAAGTTTATCACCAAAACATACATCAAGTAGATCACGTGAATATCCCATTGTCACCATAGATAAGCACATGCAAGACATACATCAAGTGTTCTCAAATCCTTAAAGAATCAATCTGATAAGATAAGTTCAAAGAGAAAACTCAATCCATTACAAGAGAGTAGAGGGGAGAAACATCATAAGATCCAACTATAATAGCAAAGCTCATGATACATCAAGATCGTGCCAAATCAAGAACACGAGAGAGAGAGAGAGAGAGAGAGAGAGATCAAACACATAGCTACTAGTACATACCTCAGCCCCAAAGGTGAACTACTCCCTCCTGGTCATGGAGACCGCCAAGATGATGAAGATGGCCACCGAGAGGATTTCTCCGCAGGGTGCCGAAACGGGTCTAGGTTGGTTTTGCGTGGCACAGGCTTGCTGCATGCGGAACTCCCGATCTAGGTTATGTTCTGGATGTTTGGGTATATATAAGAGGTGTTGGCGCTGGGGAACAAGTCGGGGGGTCTCGAGGCAGCCACGGTAGGTGTAACATCCCAAATTTCCTATTTGGAATGTTTTACAATTATAGCTAAGCATCCTATGCATCCTGCTTGAATTTGAATGCCATTTGAAGTTTCGTGAGAATTTTGAGTTTTGAATTTGAATTTCAAACTTTGGCAAGTGGGAAACATTTCAAAAAACTAAGCCCTGATAAATACTTGTCAAAAGTATGAGAGGAGCAAACATGACACTCCAAAAATATCAGAGGAATACATTGCCAAAAGATTTGGATTCAAATCTGAATTTTATTTGAATTTGAAAAATGGATGTTTATAAAGTTTGATTTTGCCTTGGAAAAATGTTCAAATGAAAGGAATATTCCCTGATCATTTTGGTATATATATACCCTATATAAAATATTTATGGATATTGTTTTATTTTTGTTTTTGTTTTATTTAAAAATAAAATTTTAAAAGAAAACCTGGGCGCCGCCAAAGCCACCCCAGTTCCCAGCCAGCGCCAAGAGTTCTGCTCAAATGGCTGCCCCCACTGCAAGCCAGCCGAGCCGAGCCGCCCACCACCTCAAGACCAAAACGCTTGGCTCGCCACCCGCCTCTCTCTCTCTTCACCTGTGGGCCCCGCCCCATCTTCTTCCCTCGCCCACGCAACGCCAAGACGCTGGAGATCGCCAGATCCCGGCGATCCGGATCTCGATCGCCGATCCCGGCGATCCGGATCCCGACGCCTTCGATTCTCAAGCGAGGACGAACCTCCAGGCTATAAAGCCGGAGCTCCGCACCCCATTCCCCGAGACCTCGCTGACCTCTCCTCCTGCTCAGGTTTCGCTGGAGCTCCAAGCTCAGCACTGCCGCCAAAGTCGCCGCTGACGACGCCCACCCTCCCCGACCACCCCGACCCCACCGAACCACTCCCGACTCGTCAGCATCTCCAAGACGGCGACTTCTCGACCTCCCACTGACGCCAAGCCCCGACGACTTCCGCCTGCATGTCAGCGTGCCGGACTCCAAGCCACTGCAACACCTCCCCGTCCGATCTCAAACGAGTGGCTAGGATTAGAACTCAAGGGGTAAGTTTTATTAGAAAACCGGCCGTTCAATCGGCTTATTTATTAGTTAGGTTTATTTTTTTAGCCCTTGCCTGCTTAGTTTAAACCTAGGCCCAATTAGACTATTTGACGACAGGGTACAGCTTTAGGCCCATTAGGCCTTTTTCTTTATTTTGATTTTCTGTTTTAGCATAATAGTTTCTGTTTTCAAAAATTCATATCTTTTATTCTGTTTAATATTTTTGAGTGATTCTTTTTTGTTGGCTTGCAAATTTTATGTAGTTTCTGTAGAATATATATTTAGCTATGTTAAAAATAATTAAAATTGCTTTAATTTAGTTTTAGTCAGAATAGTAAATCTGCTATAACTTGAGTTAGAAAATTATTTTTGCATGATTCTTTTGTCCCAACTTTATTTTGTCATTGCCAAACCCTAGAAATTAACTTGGGTATTTTAGGATTAATAAATAATTAGTTTTAAGCAGAATCCTATTAATCCTAATTAATTAACTAGTTCCTGCTTTTCCTAATATTTTAATTAGTAAATGAATTTATTTTTAACTTGTGATTAGTTATTCTAGGTTAGTTTCTGTCATTCCAGTAGATGAACTTTTATTTATAATTAATAAAAGTTTTAATTTATTTTTCTTAATAGAAATTGGATTAGGCCTAATATGAGTTTTATAATAGCTTTTCAATTAATTCTTTTTGCTCCTAGTTGCTTAGTGAAACCTTTTCTGTTAAGTTAACTTAAAACCATGATTAGGTTATATTAAGGAATTTTTTTGTTATATAAAAACTATTTTTGTTATTGTTTGGAGTAGGGAAAACTTTGAATTGGTTTCTTTGAGTTTTCCTTTGGATTTGGTTTTGGTTGTTTTGTTGTGTTATGTTACTTTTGTTATGTTGTGTGATCCTATTGCTTTGTGCTTATTGTGTTATTGTTTGTCTCGGTAGAGTTTCCTGAGTGCTAAGCTTGCTACTACTTACTTTTTTAGCTTACGAGGATCATCAAGAAGGCAAGTTTTGATCATGTTATTTCTATACCTATGTTTTTGTGCATTAGTAGTTGTCACCACCCCACCATGCATGCAGTAGTGAAATCTTGAAGTCATTAAAATTGAGTAGTATCATGTGGTAGGATGAACCAACCCTTGTTACCATGACCCGGACGTAGTAGTTACTTTGCTATGCTCAGAGACGGTTTTGGGTTGAGGAAATCCATAAGCAAGATGTGAGAGTCAATGATGATGACAACCCCATGAACTACATTGATCAATATGGACTTCGAAAATCACTACCGGGTGGAGGATTGTTGACGGGCACCTCGAGCACCCAAAGGGTGGCGGGATGCATGGAGAAGTGCCATGACATCTTGGAAAGCTTCACCCAGCCATAAGAGAAGGATGGATGCCCCATGACCGAAGTTACCTGCAGCCGCAAGCCATTATGGGCTCTGCTGGGTTGACCCTAGTAGTGACGCTATCTGGACGGTACTACGAGAAGTAGAAGAACGGTAGGATTGATGGGTACCGCAGAGCCGTAAGAACTCTTTGAAGACCCTGTTTATTCTGTCCCGCTTCAAACACCATGAAGTGCTAAGACTTAAAAGGAGGGAATGATTCTTATGGGAAAGTGCACAACCCTCCGCAGAGTTAAAGATCTAATCGATTAGCCGTGTCCCTGTTACGGACATTTGAGCCTCGAACTTGGAAGTATTCGATATCTCAACACTAAAACTAATGTATTAATTTGAGGGTTTTTATGACTTAATAATTTGGGAATGAGATATTGGTTGGCGGAACCATCTCAATAACTACCAATAATTGTAGTAATTTGCAAGCAAGTCCACTGTAGTAGGATAAAATTTGCTTTTCGCAAAATGATGAAACTTAGAGCTCCACAGCCAAAATGCATATAGAGTTAGTAACTTTATTATTGTTATTCTTCATGACTTGCCAGCTTATTCCAAAAGCTGATCTACATGGCTGCAACGTATTATGTTGCGTAGATATATTCGATCAGAGTGAGGCTACGCCCGCCGCTGGCGATTGCCTTTGGAGTCGGATGGACTCGCTTATCTTCGACGCCTCAGTTGTTATTATTTATTTTCATGAGTTGGCCTTGAGCCTAATTTATTCCCTTGTAATAAAGACTCTATATGAGAATCGCTTAATGATATTCAGGTGTGATTGAACTTTGATTACTTTATCGATGTAATCGTGAGTACCAAAGATGATCTTGGGATGGTATGTATACGTAGATTTGACCGATTTTGGGTCAGTCGTTACGAGATGGTATCAGAGCACACGCTGACCGTAGGATCGTAACCCCTAGGATCGGAAAGCCATAAGCAGAGACCATTTACTTTGAATCCTTTTCATTCCATAATTCTCCCCTGTTCAAATTCTGACTCTTCTCCCATTTGCAACATTCTAGATGGCCGCCGAGTTCACCCCAGTTTTGCTACCGGAGTTCTGCCAGCCCGATGAGACGATGCCCTTCGAAGAAAGCTGGTCCAGATGGTGAAGCAAACCAAGATAGCTCTACCTCGATCACCGGAAACCCACTAATGCACTTCCGACGACACCCGCCACAGGATTGAGGTGCATATCCTGTGGAGAACCTTTGAGGACACACGGAGCCTATCAACTTTGAGTTCACCGAGTTCAACTCGATCATCGGAAGGGACGGGCGATCTATCGAGCACTTGGACATCTCCGAGAGGAGTACAGGCCGAGCTCGATCACTCGACTCGCCATGGTTTCTCGCAGGCAAGGAATGGAGATATCATCCGTACTATTGAGGACGATTCCACTCTCTCATACATCCAGACTTGGAGTGTCTTCTCGTGAAACGGGAGATTCAGATCATCAGAACTCAAGACACACCGGAAGCTTTTGTTCCGCTGAATCGAACTCGGAGGAGAAGGCACGCAGACTTCCTTGGCTATGAGGAAGAAATCACGGACTTCATGGAGATAGTCGACGACCTGAAGATGAAGCTTGCCGCGATAGAGGAAAAGATGGACTTGGAGAGGACCTTTACCCGAGTGGAGATGAAGCACCCTCGTGAGCAATGATCAGGATTTTGAAGGAGTACCATCAAGGAAACCCCAAGAGGAGGCGCCATCGATGAAGACTTTTAGTCGACCACCATGTTATCTTTTACTTTTTCGTCGATCAGTTAGGCCGATGTTTTCCTTCGATTAGTCATGAGCTTTTGTAATCGAAGTTGAACCATGTTTGAATGGAATGAATAAATGATTGGTGTGTTATGATTGTGCATTCATATGGGTAGTGTTATTCCTCATAGACCATTGTTCTATTCTAATATTCTCATCCCTCCAAAACACCGTGATGCCTCCGAGACGTGACATCGGTTTCTCCGAGCTCACCCAGCTGCTCCAACAGCAGTAATGCACCGATGCAGCTACTTATTCGTAATCGTAACAACAACGCCAACAATCCACCGCCACCGCCACCACCCAATCGTGGACAACTTGACTCGATTGAGGTTAAATCCGCCAGTTGTTCTCTAGTAGCACCGAGCCGATTGTGGTGATGATTGGCTCCAAAGTCGGAAGAGAGCTAGTCACCGCTGGATGCACCGATGTCGAGAAGGTGCGCTTTGTCACATCAACCGGATGGACCTGCAGCTTGGTGGGAGAATTACACCGCCACTTTTCCCATTGGTGCCATCACTTGGGATCAATTCCAGCAGGTTTTCCGCACCGCCATGTCTCACTGGAGCCATGAGTCTCAAGAAGCGTGAGTTCCGCAACTTACGCCAGGGAACCGCATCGCGGGCACAAGACGGATGAATTCAGCAAGCTCGCCGCTATGCCCTCGATGATGTGGGCCACAGATGCCGCCAAGCAGGAGAAGTTCCTTGAGGGACTCAATGATGAATCGAGCATGCAGCTTATTGTGGCTACTTTCAACAACTACCAGAGCTGGTAGACAAGGCCACCATTCTTGAAGGCAAGCAGCAGCAGATAGAAGCCGCAAGCGGAAGTACAGCCTGGGGAAGCACAACTCAGAGCTCAGCAGGCCCCGCTATGCACCATACTCGGAGGGCACACCCATCATAACCATGGAGGCCATAACCATGGAGGAAATGGGAACAACCGCAGCCAGACAACAAGTCAGTGCCATGGCAATGGCAATGGCAATGGTAATGGCAATCAGCACTGCTCTGCCCCTGCCCAAGGATCTGAGCCACATCACCGCCTAAGTGCCGTAAGACAGGGCACTACGCCACCGACTGCCCGGAGGCCAAGCAGAGGAATGGAAATGGCAATGGAGGCTCAGAAGAAGCCCAACTGCCTCGTGCTCAGTGAACCACATCGACGGGAGGACGCCTATGATCAGCCGATAATCGTGGTTGGTAAGTTTTATTGAATTCATGTTCAGTTTTGGTTCTTTGATTCTGTGCCACGATTCATTCATATCAAGGGTAGTTGGAAAAGTACGGTTACGCACTAGAACCCTTAGAAGCCCCTTCGCCGGGCCCGCAGAGGAGAAATGATGGCAGCGAGGCTGTCCTCGAACCTCAACATCGGGAATCATAAATTTCCGTGGACCTCATAGTGTTGGAAACCCAGCACCTTGGATGTAATCCTAGGCATGGATTGGTTGTCAAAGTTTGAAGGAACATTGATCGTGCTCAAGAAGTCTATTCCGCTCACCACCCCGGAGCGTAAGAGGATCAAGTATGTAGCCAGCACAGCCAGATGAAGAATCAGTATTCTCACGGAGTTGTTCAGAGGAAGTGCCAGAGTGCAAGAATTTCCGATGTTTCCGGAGGAATTACCAGAATGCCACCGGACAGTGACATTGAATTTCTGATTGAGCTATTGTTCCGCACAGCCCCAATATCCAAGAGACCTTATCGGATGCCACCGAATGAGTTGAAAGAGATCAAGGATCAAATAAATTAGTTATTGGAGAAAGGATATATTCGCCCAAGCTCATCACCTTGGGGAGCCCCAGCTTTTTTGGTAGAGAAGAAGGATGGAAGCTTGAGGATGGTTGTGGATTATCGCATTGAACGAAGTAACCATCAAGAACAAGTACCGCCGATGATCAATGACTTGTTTGATCAGCTTGTTGGAGCCAAGGTATTTCTAAGATCGATCTTCGATCGTGGTATCATCGCTTGAAGATTCGCTGAAAAGGATATACCCAAAACAGCATTCACTACTGTGTATGGTTTATATGAGTATACCGTCATGTCATTTGGATTGACTAATGCTCCTGCAGATTTATGAATTTGATGAACAAGGTGTTCATGGAATATCTGGACAAGTTTGTCGTGGTGTTCATCGATGATATATTGATTTTCTCCAAGAGCGAGGAAGAGCATAAGGAACATTTGCGCCTAGTTCGAGAAACTTCGAGAACATCAGCTTGTATGCCAAGTTCAGCAAATGTGAATTTTGGTTGAAGGAAGTTGATTCCCTGACATGTTATTTCAGGAGAAGGAATAGCAGCTTGATCCCGCCAAGGTTGAATCACCACCGATTGGCAGTCACCCACCTCACCAAGGAGATCCGCAGCTTTCTGGACTCGCAGGATATTATCGGAGGTTCATTGAGAACTTCTCAAGATTGCCAAGCCCATGACCTGAGCTGTTGAAGAAGGAAGCCAAGTATGTTTGGACCGAGGAATGTGAAGCCGCCAGAATTGAAGAAACGGTTGGTCACAACCCCAGGTTGATTTTGCCGGACATACACAAGGAATACCAGGTTTATTAGACGCTTCTCGTCAAGGACCTGAGGAGTATTGATGCAGGAAGGTAAGGTTGTAGCTTATGCCTCCGCATAGCCACGGCCTCATGAGATGAATTATGCCACGATGATTTGGAGTTAGCAAATGTAGTGCATGCACTCAAGACTGGAGACATTTCATCGGAAATCGCAGATGTCTACACAGATCACAAGAGTTTGAAGTATATCTTCACGAAGGAATTGAACCTCAAAGAGGAGATGGCTAGAGTTGATAAAGGACTACGACATGAGATTGCATTACCACCCCGGTAAAGCTAATGTTGTAGCAGATGCTTTGAGCCGTAAGAGTTATGTGAATACCTACAAGCAGGAGGATTACCCCAGAGTTAGTCGATGACTTAGAGATCTCCGATCGAGATAGTTCCAAAGGATTTGTTGCAACTCGAAGTTCAGTCCACCTTGACCGAAAGGATTCGTGAAGCCCGTAAGTCGGACAAGGAAATTGATGAGATTAAGCAAAAGATGGATGAAGGAAAAGCTAAAGGATTCCGTAAGGATGAACATGGAACTATATGGTTTGAGGATCGATTTATGTGCCCAATGATCCCGAGCTCAGAAGCTAATTCTTCAGAGGCTCATGATTCACCAGATTGATTCACCCCGCAACACCAAGATGTACCGGATTTGAAACAAAGTTTCGTGGACAGTATGAAGAAGGATATTGCCAGCACGAGCAAAGATGCGCGTTTGTCAACGTAAAGGCGAACATCAAGCCAGCAGGTTGCTTCAACCCTTGCCGATTCTCGATTGGAAATGGGAGAAACTTGGTATGGATTTCATCACAGATTACCCAGACCCGCTCAGGTTATGACTCTATCTCGGTAGTGGTTGATCGCTTGACTAAGGTAGCTCACTTCATTCCCGTGAAAACTACCTATACCAGTGCTGTTGGCCAAGATATACATGACCAGGATCGATGTCTCGCATGGAGTTCCGAGGAAAATCGTGTCGATAGAGGAACGCAGTTTACCTCAAAGTTTTGGAAGCAGTTGCATGAAACTTTGGGTACGAGGCTGAATTCAAGACAGCTTTCCATCCGCATACGATGGATGCACCGAGAGAGTCAATCAGATTCTCGAGGACATGTTGAGAGCTTGTGTACTAGACTATGGGTCTAGCTGGGATGATAATTTGTCAGACGCAGAGTTCTCATACAACAACAGTTATCAATCCAGCTTGAAGATGGCCCTTTCAAGCTCTATACGGAAGGAGGTGCAGAACACCATTGCTATGGGATAGTGTTGAGATCGATCGTTTTCGGGTTCCGATCTTATCAAGGATTCAAGAGAAAGTCAAGCTGATTCGAGACAGTGCTCAAGATAGCACAACAAGACAAGAGTTATGCCCACAAGAAGCGCAAGGAAGTGACTTACGGGGGAGACCGAGCATATTCGTGTGTCTCACTCGTGGAATCAAGAGGTTTGGTGTCAAGGGAAAGTTAGCACCCCGATTCATTGGCCCCTACAAAATCTCTTGAACGTCGTGGAGAGGTTGCGTACAAGTTGGAATTGCCGGAAGGATTGTCCGGAGTTCATGATGTCTTCCATGTTTCTCAGCTGAAGAAGTGTCATGCCGACATGGCCGATGTTCCGTTGAGAGACACAATGCCCCTAGAGGCCATACAGCTTGACAGTGATCTGACTTACAAGGAGAAACCCGTCCGTATTCTCGAGACCGCAAGCAGAGTCACCCGCAGCAAGGTGATCAAGTTTTGCAAGGTGCTGTGGAGTCACCACACCGAGGAAGAAGCCACCTGGGAACGCGAAGAAGACCTTCTTCGAGACCACCCGCACTCTATTTGTTAGTTAACCCAATCTCGAGGGCGTAGATTCATCTTAAGGTAGTAGGTTTGTAACATCCCAAATTTCCTATTTGGAATGTTTTACAATTATAGCTAAGCATCCTATGCATCCTGCTTGAATTTGAATGCAATTTGAAGTTTCAGAGAATTTTGAGTTTTGAATTTGAATTTCAAACTTTGGCAAGTGGGAAACATTTCAAAAAACTAAGCCTCGATAAATACTTGTCAAAAGTATGAGAGGAGCAAACATGACACTCCAAAAATATCAGAGGAAAACATTGCTAAAAGATTTGGATTCAAATCTGAATTTTATTTGAATTTGAAAAATGGATGTTTATAAAGTTTGATTTTGCCTTGAAAAATGTTCAAATGAAAGGAATATTCCCTAATCATTTTGGTATATATATACCCTATATAAAATATTTATGGATATTGTTTTATTTCTGTTTTTGTTTTATTTAAAAATAAAATTTTAAAAGAAACCCCTGGCGCCAAACCAAAGCCCACCCCAGCCCAGCTAGCCAACAAGAGCCTCAAGGCCTGCCCAAATGCAACGCCCACTGCTGCCAGCCACCCGAGCCGAGCCGCCCACCACCTCAGACCAAAACGCTTTGCCTCGCCACCCGCCGCCTCTCTCTCTCTTCGACCAGGCCCCCCCATCTTCTTCCTCGCCCACGCAACGCCAAGACGCTGAGATCGCGGATCCGGCGATCCGGATCCTCGACGCCTCGATTCTCTCAAGCGAGGATCGAACCCAGTGCTAAAAGCCGAGCCTCCGCACCCCATTCCCCGAGACCTCGCTGACCCTCTCCTCCTGCTCAGGCTCGCCGAGCCCAAGCTCAGACCGCCAAAGTCGCCACGGCCGACGCCCACACCTCCCCGACCACCCCCGACCCCACCGAACCACTCGACTCGTCTCGCACTCGACGGCGACTCCTCGACCTCCCGACGCCGAAGCCCCTGACGATTTCGCCACGCCGCCGCTGGCCGCTGACTCGTAAGCCACCGCAACACCTCCCCGTCCGATCTCAAACGAGGGTTAGGATTAGAACTCAAGGGTAAGTTTTATTAGAAAACCGCCGGTCAATCGGCTTATTTATTAGTTAGGTTTATCTTTTTTAGCCCGGTTCTTTAGTTTAAACCTAGGCCCAATTAGACTATTTGACGACAGGGTACGCTTTAGGCCCATTAGGCCTTTTTCTTTTATTTTGATTTTCTGTTTTAGCAGTAATAGTTTCGCTTTCAAAAATTCATATCTTTTATTCTGTTTAATATTTTGAGTGATTCTTTTTTGTTGGCTTGCAAATTTTATGTAATTTCTGCAGAATATATATTTAGCTATGTTAAAATAATTAAAATTGCTTTAATTTAGTTTTAGTCAGAATAGTAAATCTGCTATAACTTGAGTTAGAAAATTATTTTGCATGATTCTTTTGTCCCAACTTTATTTTGTCATTGCCAAACCCTAGAAATTAACTTGGGTATTTTAGGATTAATAAATAATTAGTTTTAAGCAGAATCCTATTAATCCTAATTAATTAACTAGTTCCTGCTTTTCCTAATATTTTAATTAGTAAATGAATTTATTTTTAACTTGTGATTAGTTATTCTAGGTTAGTTTCTGTCATTCTAGTAGATGAACTTTTATTTATAATTAATAAAAGTTTTAATTTATTTTTCTTAATAGAAATTGGATTAGGCCTAATATGAGTTTTATAATAGCTTTTTAATTAATTCTTTTTGCTCCTAGTTGCTTAGTGAAACCTTTTCTCGTTAAGTTAACTTAAAACCATGATTAGGTTATATTAAGGAATTTTTTGTTATATAAAAACTATTTTTGTTATTGTTTGGAGCAGGGAAAACTTTGAATTGGTTTCTTTGAGTTTTCCTTTGGATTTGGTTTTGGTTGTTTTGTTGTGTTATGTTACTTTTGTTATGTTGTGTGATCCTATTGCTTTGTGCTTATTGTGTTATTGTTTGTCTCGGTAGAGTTTCCGAGTGCGAGGCTTGCTACTACTAATTTTTTAGCTTACGAGGATCATCAAGAAGGCAAGTTTTGATCATGTTATTTCTATACCTATGTTTTTGTGCATTAGTAGTTGACACCACCCCACCATGCATGCAGTAGTGAAATCTTGAAGTCTTTAAACTTGAGTAGTATCATGTGGTAGGATGAACCAATCCCTTGTTACCATGACCCCGGACGTAGTAGTTACTTTGCTATGCTCAGAGACGGTTTTTGGGTTGAGGAATCCATAAGCAAGATGTGAGAGTCAATGATGATGACAACCCCATGAACTACATTGATCAATATGGACTTCGAAAATCACTATCGGGTGGAGGACGGTTGACGGGCACCGAGCACCCAAGGTGGCCGGGATGCATGGAGAAGTGCCATGACATTCTCATGCTAAAAGCTTCACCCAGCCACTTAAGAGAAGGATGGATGCCCCATGACCGAAGCACCTCTGCAGCCGCAAGCCATTATGGGCTCGCTGGTTGACCTAGTAGTGACGCTGGCTGGACGGTACTACGAGAAGTAGAAGAACAAGAGGATTGATGGGTACCGCAGAGCTGTAAGAACTCTTTGAAGACCCTGTTTATTCGGTTCCGCCTTCAAACACCATGAAGTGCTAAGACTTAAAAGGAGGGAATGATTCTTATGGGAAAGTGCACAACCTCTCGCAGAGTTAAAGATCTAATTGATTAGCCGTGTCCCCAGCCACGGACATTTGAGCCTCGAACTTGGAAGTATCTCGGATATCTCAACACTAAAACTAATGTATTAATTTGAGGGTTTTATGACTTAATAATTTGGGAATGAGATATTGGTTATGGAACCATCTCAATAACTACCAATAATTGTAGTAATTTGCAAGCAAGTCCATCGTAGTAGGATAAAATTTGCTTTTCGCAAAATGATGAAACTTAGAGCTCCACAGCCAAAATGCATATAGAGTTAGTAACTTTATTATTGTTATTCTTCATGACTTGCCAGCTTATTCCAAAAGCTGACTCTACATGGCTGCAACGTATTATGTTGCGTAGATATATTCCGATCGAGGAGGCTACGCCCCGCTGGCGATTGCCTTGAGTCGGATGGACTCGCTTATCTTCGACGCTCAAGAGTGTTATTATTTATTTCTCATGAGTTGGCCTTGAGCCGAATTTATTCCCTTGTAATAAAGACTCTATATGAGAATCGCTTAATGATATTCAGGTGTGATTGAACTTTGATTACTTTATCGATGTAATGTGAGTACCAAAGATGATCTTGGGATGGCATGCATACGTAGATTTGACCGATTTTGGGTCGTCGTTAAGAGGGGGCGCGCCAGGGGGTATGGCGCGCCTCACCCTCATGGGTGCCTCGACTCTTCTCGTCCATCTCCGATACTTCGTGGGCTTCTTCTCGTCCAAAAATAATCTCCGTGAAATTTCAGGTCAATTTGACTCCGCTTGGTTTTCCTTTTCTCGTGATACTCAATAATAAGGAAAAACCGTAAACCGCACCGGGCTCTAGGTTAATAGGTTAGTCCCAAAAATCATATAAAACATAATATAAATGCATATAAAACATCCTAGATGGATAATATAATAGGATGGAACAATAAAAATTATAGATACGTTGGAGACGTATCAAGCATCCCCAAGCTTAATTCCTGCTCGTCCTCGAGTAGGTAAATGATAAAAACAGAATTTTTATTGTGGAATGCTACCTAACATAATTTTCAATGTAATTCTCTTTATTATGGCATGAATGTTCAGATCCAATAGATTCAAGATAAAAGTTTAATATTGACATAAAAATAATAATACTTCAAGCATACTAACAAAGCAATCATGTCTTCTCAAAATAACATGGCCAAAGAAAGTTATCCCTACAAAATCATATAGTCTGGCTATGCTCTATCTTCATCACGCAAAATATTTAAATCATGCACAACCCCGGTTTCAGCCAAGCAATTGTCTCATACTTTAGTATTCTCAAACTTTTTCAACTTTCACGCAATACATGAGCGTGAGCTATGGACATAGCACTATAGGTGGAATAGAATATGGTGGTTGTGGAGAAGACAAAAAGGAGGAAGATAGTCTCACATCAACTAGGCGTATCAACGGGCTATGGAGATGCCCATCAATAGATATCAATATGAGTGAGTAGGGATTGCCATGCAATGGGTGCACTAGAGCTATAAGTGTATGAATGCTCAAAAGGAAACTATGGGTGTGCATCCAACTTGCTTGCTCACAAAGACCTAGGGCACTTTGAGGAAGCGATCATTGAATATACAAGCCAAGTTCTACAATGAAAAATTCCCACTAGTATATGAAAGTGACAACATAGGAGACTCTCTATCATGAAGATCATGGTGCTACTTTGAAGCACAAGTGTGGTAAAAGGATAGGAGCATTGCCCTTCTCTCTTTCTCTCATTTTTAATTTTTAATTTTTATTTGGGCCTTTTTTCTCTTTTTCTCTTTTTTCTCTTTTTTTCTTTTCTTTTCTTTTTTATTTTTTTCGTCCGGAGTCTCATCCCGACTTGTGGGGGAATCATAGTCTCCATCATTCTTTCCTCACTGGGACAATGCTCTAATAATGAAGATCATCACACATTTATTTACTTACAACTCAAGAATTACAACTCGATACTTAGAACAAAATATGACTCTATGTGAACGCCTCCGGCGGTGTACCGGGATGTGTGTTGGTGTACAAAAGAAGGGGTGCACCTTTGTACCCCTTTACCTTTGCACGGATAGTCGAGCTGCGCCCACGGCCGCACTCAAGCAGTAATCAGGAGGTGAACCGAGGTAAAACCGAAGTACAAGACAACCAAGGCAACGCCAAGGCCAAGAACACAAAGAAGGTATGACGAAGCAGGCCCCTTGGGAAGACTCCTTGTCAAGTAGCCAAGAGTCCCCGACAAGACCCTTGCCGGGCGGTTGCACACACCAAAGGAGTGAGCCACCCTCGAGCCCACTGTGTTCCAACTCAACCAACCACGTTGGAACTAGGGCTTGGGAGGCACCTCCATGGTAGCATGCAGATCTTTGTCAAGACCAAGGAATATTCAAGATCAGATGAGGACCAAAAGACGATGGTCCTCGTGAAGATCCTGCCGAGGAGAGCCATGAAGACCCCCAAGATCCTTGCCGGGACGATACACACGGTAAGACCCTTGCCGGGCCACCCGGCAAGGCCTCACCGAGACGCCAGCAGGTCACCGACAGCCCGCACCAGCCAAGTCTCCACCGTCCCGCATGTAGCTGCTACTCAACCAGCTGGGCTGGCACCAAGTGGCAACATGCAGCTCCAGTGCCAGATTGGCAAGCGCGTGGCGGCATGCAGATCTTCATGAAGACCTTACCACCGCCACCTCGCCTGCCTGCTCGCATACATGGCGCCGCACGATCATCGCTGTGGCGGGTGTCAAGCGAGGAGGAGCAAGCAACGGACGGGCGGGCTTCACTCCCGCCCCCGATAAAGCTAGGGGACACTCGGCCGCGCGATTAAATGCGCTCTTGTCCTGTAATACGAGCGATAAGCTCGTAGCATCAGATGCCTTTCCACCTCCCCGTGCCACACGTGGCAGCCCCTTTCAACTACAAAAGGAGGCCCATGGCATTAGAGAATGATTCGCCTTGGAACTGCTCAGCCACCGTAGCTAGTTCAAGGGCTCAAGAACACTCAATACATCCACCAAAAGCAGGACTAGGGTTTTACGATCCTCGCGCCCGAACCTGGGTAAACGATCCTTGTGCTGATTACTAATCCTGCTTCTCCGCAACCCCGTGCTCCAAAGAACCGTAGTAGGGATTCTTGTGATCCCATAGGTGTCGCCCACACCGCATCTTTGGCGCAATGTAGGGGGGTGCAAATTGTGATAATCTGGTCTAGTAGTTGGTCTAGCAGTTTCAAGATCGCTGGACTTCTAAAGAAGAAGACGACGCCAGAGAGCACGGGCGCTCAGCCCTGTGCGCAAGGGCGACCCCAACGCTGCAACGAAAAAGCTAAGTCATTCAGAGCCTTGAGCTATTTCCATTTGTATATAAAGTTATCGTTCTTAGAGATCCTGCGTATGTATGGAGAACCTGCACGCAAAGGGGCCCTCCCGCGATTGGCAACGCCTTTGTTCTGTTTCGAATCCTCTCAACAGCCTCAAGCCGCCGCCGAGAGTGGTGGGGTAGCCTTCCGCACCTGGCAACGCTCTCGATTCTGACTCGAAAGTTAAGCTCGACAGTTCGGGCGGCCGTTATGGGGTGGCAAGGTGGTTTGCCCGACAGAAGCACACCCGTAGGCTGGGGATCCGTCCCTCAAGACGCAGCCCTGGTTTACGCTACGGCAGGCCTACCCAGCCACGTAGGGTGGACATACAAAGGAAAATCAAACAGAAAATAGCATGCATAATATCAAAGTACCGTAGAAGATATTACATCGCTTGTTGCCGCAGTTCTAACTAAAGATAAAAATAGTCTTGGTTGTGAACTTGCAGCAACAAAAGAAACGGATGCCTAATCCTGCACCGCCCTCCACCCTCATAATTCCAACGACACCGCTGATGACGGGTTTGATGCGCCCCTTAAGCGGCGCGAGGTCAAGATCCTCCAAAGAAGCTCTCCAACAAGGCCGTCAAGTCGAGGTCGGGTACCAGATGCCACCTTGGTGAGAACTTGGTCATGGCGCTCGCAAAGCTTCCGGCTCGCCGCCAGCCGAGGCCGCCTGGTTGGTGTGAAGCCGCCCAAAGCACCGACGACCTTCTCAAAGAACAGGGTTAGGCTGTAGTTGGCGCCACACTCCGCCCGAGGTGTACCTAACATCCGCATCCCCATGATGGCCAGCGGCAGCCTGGTGGGCGACGGGCGAGGCGATCGAGCCAGCGTTCTGCCCTCCACGTGATCCTGAAGTTGAGGGCCTGCTTCTTCCGCAATCGCTTCTCGGTTCCGTGTTTTTGTCGTCAGGTATGCTACGCCTTGAGCTTGCATTGATTTTCCTCAAGAGGAGAGGGTGATGCAGCAAGTGTAGCGAAGTATTTCCCCAGTTTTGAGAACAAGGTATCAATCCAGAGGAGGCTCCTCAAAAGTCCGACGACCTACACAAACAACCGAGAACTCGCAACCAACGCAATAAAGGGGTTGTCAATCCTTCACGGCCACTTCATGAAAGTGAGATCTAATAAAGATAGTATGATAAGATAAACATATTTTTGGTATTTTATAATATAGATGCAAAAGGTAAAGATGCAAGTAAAAGTAGATTGAAAGCAAATATGATAAGAGATAGACCCGGGGCCATAGGTTTCACTAGTGGCTTCTCTCAAGATAGCATAAGTATTATGGTGGGTGAACAAATTACTCGTCGAGCAATTCATAGAAAAGCATAGTCATGAGATTATCTAGGCATGATCATGTATATATGCATCACATCCATAACAAGTAGGCTGACTCTTGCCTGCATCTACTACTATTACTCCACACATCGACCGACTCCTGCCTGCATCTAGAGTATTAAGTTCATAAGAACAGAGTAACACATTAAGCAAGATGACATGATGTAGAGGGATAAACTCATGAAATATGATATAAACCCCATCTTGTTATCCTCGATGGCAACAATACAATACGTGCCTTGCAACCCTTTTTGTCACTGGGTAAGGACACCGCAAGATTGAACCCAAAGCTAAGCACTTCTCCCATGGCAAGAAAGACCAATCTAGTAGGCCAAACTAAACTGACAATTCAAAGAGACTTGCAAAGATAACTCAATCATACATAAAAGAATTCAGAGAAGATTAGAATATTATTCATAGATAAACTTGATCATAAACCCACAATTCATCGGATCTCGACAAACACACCGCAAAAAGAGTTTACATCGAATAGATCTCCACAAGAGAGGGGGAGAACATTGTATTGAGATCCAAAAAGAGAGAAGAAGCCATCTAGCTAATAACTATGGACCCGTAGGTCTGTGGTAAACTACTCACAACTCATCGGAGGGGCAAGGATGTTGATGTAGAGGCCTCCATGGTCGATTCCCTCAGCAAAGTGCCGAATGAAGGCTCCAAGATGGGATCTCATGATGTAAGGTTACGCGATGGAAATTGTGTTTCGTGGTGCCCTGGATGTTTTCGGGCACGAGGTATATATAGGAGGAAGAAGTACGTCGGTGGTCGCCTCGAGGCCCACGAGACAAGCGGCGCGCCTACAAGGGGCGCGCGCCTCCTATCTCGTGTCTTCCTCAAGCTTCCTGACTTGCACTCCAAGTTCTCGATCACGCTCGCTCCAAAAATCACGCCTCCCAAGGTTTCATTCAGTTTGACTCCGCTTGATATTCCTTTTCTTCAAATACTCAAATAGGCAAAAAACAGCAATATAATGGGCCTCCCGTTAGTAGGTTAGTCCCAAAAATGATATAAATGTGTAAAATAAAGCCCATAAACATCCAAAAGGGTAATATAATAGCATGGAACAATAAAATTATAGATACGTTGGAGACGATCAAGCATCCCTAAGCTTAATTTCTACTGCGCCCGAGTAGGTAAATGATAAAAAGAAATTTTGATGTGGAATGCTACCTAGCATAATTCACAATGTAATTTTCTTTATTGTGGCATGAATGTTCAGATCCAAATGAATACAAAATAAAAGTTCATATTGATATAAGAAATAGTAATACTTCAAGCATACTAATCAAAGTAATCATGTCTTCTCAAAATAACATGGCAAAACAAAGTTCATCCCTACAAAATCATATAGTTAGGCTATGCTTCATTTTCGTCACACAAAGATGTTCCCAACTTCTATACCCCTGATGACAAGCCAAGCAATTGTTTCATACTTAAATAATATCAAACTTTTTCAACCTTCACGCAATACATGAGCGTGAGACATGGATATAGCACTATGGGTGGAATAGAATATGATGATGGGGGTGTGGAGAAGACAAAAAAAGAAAGTATCACATTGACGAGGATAATCAATGGGCTATGGAGATGCCCATCAATTGATGTCAACATGAGGAGTAAGGATTGCCATGCAACGGATGCACTAGAGCTATAAATGAATGGTCAACAAAAGAAAACTAGTGGGTGTGCATCCAACTTGCTTGCTCACGAAGACCTAGGGAATTTGAGGAAGCCCATCGAGGAATATACAAGCCAAGTTCTATAATGAAAAATTCCACTAGTATGAAAAAGACAACTTATGAGACTCACTATATGAAAAACATGGTGCTACTTTGAGCACAATATATGAGACTCGCTACATGAAGAACAAGGTGCTACTTTGAAGCATAGTGTGGAAAAGAGATAGTAACATTGCCTCTTTTATTTATTCTCTTTTTTTCTTTTTTCTTTTGGGCCTTTTTTTTTTTTTTTGGCCTTTCTTTTTTTCTTTTTTTATGGGCAATGCTCTAATAATGATGATCATCAAACTTCTATTGATTACAACATATGAATTACAACTCAAACTAGAACAAGATATGACTCTATATGAATGTCTCCGCGTGTATCGATGGTGCAATGAATCAAGAGTGACATGTATGAAAAATAATGCATGGTGGCTTTGCCACAAATACGATGTCAACTACATGATCATGCAATGGCAATATGACAAAAGCAAAGTATGTCATGATGATGAATGGAACGGTGGAAAGTTGCATGGCAATATATCTCGAATGGCTATGGAAATGACATAATAGGTAGGTATGGTGGCTGTTTTGAGGAAGATATAGGAGGCTTATGTGTGATAGAGCGATCGTATCACGGGTTTGATGCACCGCTAAGTTTGCACCAACTCTCAAGGTGAGAAAGGGCAATGCACGGCATCAAGAGGCTAGCAAAGGCGGAAAGGTAAAAGTGCGATAATCCATGGACTCAACATTAGTCAAAAGAACTCATATACTTATTGCAAAAATTTAGAAGTCATCAAAACCAAGTACTATGCGCATGCTCCTAGGGGATAGATTGGTAGGAAAAGACCATCGCCGTCTCCGACCGCCACTCATAAGGATGCACAAGCTAGGTACACTTCATGTTTCAAATTTGTTACATAACTTTAACCATACGCATGCTACGGACTTGCTAAGTTCAACACAAGCATTCTTTAAATTCATAATCACCCAACTAGAATGTCTTTAATATCACTACCTCCATGTCTCAAAACAATTATCAAGTATCAAGTTGATCATAGCATCCAATTCACTTCCTATGATAGTTTTTATTATACCCAACTTGGATGCCTACCATTCTAGGACCAACTTTATAACCATAGCAAATACCATGCTGTTCTAAAAGACTCTCAAAATAATATAAGTGAAGCATGAGAGACTAGTAATTTCTTCAAAATTAAGACACCATCATGCTCTAAAAATGTAAGTGAAGCACTAGAGCAAAACTATCAAGCTCAAAAGATATAAGTGAAGCACATAGAGTATTCTAGCAAATTCTAATAAAATAGGCTTCTCCCAAAAGTTGTGTACAGCAAGGATGATTGTGGTAAACTAAAAGCAAATACTAATATTATACATGACGCCCAAGCAAAACACATATCATGTGGCGAATAAAAATATAGCTCCAAGTAAAGTTACCAATGAACGAAGACGAAAGAGGGGATGCCTTCCCGGGGCATCCCCAAGCTTAGGCTTTTGGCTATTCTTGAATATCTTGGGTGCCTTGGGCATCCCCAAGCTTAGGCTCTTGCCACCCTTTATTCCATAGTCCATAAAATCTTTACCCAAAACTTGAAAACTTCACAACACAAAACTCAACAGGAAATCTTATAAGTTCCGTTAGTGAAAGAAAACAAAACCACCACATAAGGTACTGAAATGAACTCATTATTTATTTAATTTGGTTTTAAACCTACTGTATTCCAACTTCTATGGATTATAAACTATTTTATTGTCCATAGATGCATCAAAATAAGCAAACAACACACTAAAAACAGAATCTGTCAAAACAGAACAGTCTCTAGTAATCTGTAAATAACGCAAACTTCTGGACCTCAAAACATTCAGCCAAAATAGGACGACCTAGGCAATTTGTTTATTGATCAGAAGCAATTGAATAACTATTTTATCACGTTCTGGTGATTTTAACAACTGTTTTCGGAGCCGAAAGTTTCTGGAAATTACAGCAAGATCAAATAACTATCATCCAAGAAGATCCTATAGGTTTAACTTGGCACAAACACTAATTAAAAGATAAAAAACATCTAAACAGAAGGTAGATGCAAGATTTATTCCTAAATAGAAACAAAACAAAAACTAAACATAAAATTGGGTTGCCTCCCAACAAGCGCTATCTTTTAACGCCTCTAGCTAGGCATAAAAACAAAGATAGATCTAACGAAAAGCCATCTTTGGCACTAAACTCATAAGTAGCACGCATGATAGATTCATAAGGTAATTTAACTTTCTTTCTTGGAAAGTTCTCCATGCCTTTCTTTAATGGAAATTGGAATCTAATGTTCCCTTCCTTCATATCAATAATCACACCAATCGTTCTGAGGAAAGGTCTACCAAGAATAATAGGGCAAGAAAGGTTGCAATCTATATCAAGAACGATAAAATCTACGGGCACCAAATTTCTATTTGCAACAATAAGAACATCATTGATCCTTCCCATAGGCTTTTTAATGGTGGAATCCGCAAGGTGCAAATTTAAAGAGCAATCATCAAGATCATGGAAACCTAGAATATCACATAAAGTTTTCGGAATCGTGGAAACACTAGCACCCAAATCACACAAAGCAAAACACTCATAATCTTTAATTCTAATCTTTATAGTAGGTTCCCACTCATCATTAAGTTTTCTAGGTATAGAAACTTCCAAATTAAGTTTTTCATCATAAGATTGCATCAAGGCATCAACAATATGTTTGGTAAAAGCTTTGTTTTGACTATAAGCATGAGGAGAATTAACAACGGATTGCATCAAGGAAATACGACCTTTTAAAGAACAATTATAATAATCAAATTCCTTGAAATCCGAGATAATAGGTTCAACATTATTAGAAGTTGAGGATTCTCCAATCTCACTTTTACAAAATTTAACATTAAGATCTAAAGACTCTGAATTCTTGGGACACCTTCTAGGCAAAGTTGATTCATCATCAGTCCCATAATCATCAAAATTCATATTGAAAACATAGATCTAATCGAGACGGATCAATAACTTTAAGATCCTCATCATTATTTTCACGGAAACTAGAAGAACACGCTTTAATAAAGCTTTCTTTTTAGCATGCAATCTAGCGGTTCTTTCCTTGCACTCACAATGGAAATTCTCATTACTTTGAGAGACTCATTGATAT
The DNA here is from genome assembly GCA_021605205.1 of Aegilops longissima. Taxonomy (NCBI): domain Eukaryota; kingdom Viridiplantae; phylum Streptophyta; class Magnoliopsida; order Poales; family Poaceae; genus Aegilops; species Aegilops longissima. The sequence goes on along the minus strand of JAHIAM010007377.1, from coordinate 3,707 downwards.
CATGCTTAGGAGGGAAGATCTAATTTTAAGAGAATCAACATCAAGCTTAAAGTCTATCAACGCTCCTAGCCAAATCATCAACTTTGAGCAATTTTTCTTCAAGCAAAGCATTAAAATTCTTTTGAGAAATCATAAATTCTTTTTACACTATTCTCAAAATCAGAGGGCATCTTATTAAAATTACCATGAGAATTATTGTAGGAATTTCCACAATTATTAGAGGAATTACTAGGAACGGTCTAGCATTAAAATTTCCTCTATAAGCATTGTTTCCAAAACTATTCCTACCAACAAAATTCACATCCATAGATTCATTATTATTCTCAATCAAGGAAGACAAAGGCATATCATTGGGATCAAGAGGAGTATTTTTAGTAGCAAACATCTTCATAAGTTCATCCATCTTTCCACTCAAAACATTGGTTTCTTCTATAGCATGCACTTTTTTACTAGAAGATCTTTCGTGTGCCATTGAAAATAATTAGCCATAATATTATCAAGAAGTTTTGTAGCATCTCCTAATGTGATTTCCATAAAGGTGCCTCCAGCATCGAATCTAAGAGATTTCTAGAAGCAATGTTCAAACCGCATAAAATTTTTGTATGATCATCCATAAATTCAAACCATGAGTAGGGCAATTGCGTACATCAATATCATTCTTTCCCAAGATTGGGAAACATGCTCATGATCAAGTTGTTTAAAATTCATAATATCGCTCCTAAGAGTGATGATCTTAGCGGAGGAAAATACTTAGAGATAAAAGCATCTTTGCACTTGTTCCATGGATCAATACTATTGTTAGGCAAAGACTTAAAACTAAACTTTAGCACGATCTCTAAGTGAAAACGGAAATAACTTAAATTTGACAATATTGTTATCCGATCTTTCTTCTTTTGCATATCACACAAATCAACAAAGTTGTTTAGATGAGTAGCGGCATCTTCACTAGGAAGGCCGCGAATTGATCTTTCATAACAAGATTCACCAAAGCGGTATTGATTTCACAAGACTCATCATTATTAAGAGGAGCAATCGAGTACTAAGGAAATCATTATTATTGGTACTCGAGAAGTCACACATTTGGTATTATCTTGCGCCATGGCAACAAGTAATCCAACACACAAGCAAACAAAAAAATGGCAAGTGAAAAAGAGAGGATGAGATTGGGAAAGAAAGGGCGAATAAAACAGCAAGGGTGAAGTGGGGGAGACGAAAACGAGAGGCAAATGGAAAATAATGTAAATGCGAGGGAGATGGGTTTGTGATGGGTACTTGGTATGTCTTGACTTGAGCGAAGACCTCCTCGCAACGGCGCCAGAAATCCTTCTTGCTACGCCTTGAGCTTATGCTGGTTTTCCTCAAGAGGAGAGGGTGATGCAACAAGTGTAGCTAAGTATTTCTCAGTTTTGAGAACCAAGGTATCAATCCAAAGAGAGGCTCCTCAAAAGTCCCATGCACCTACACAAACAAACTGAGAACTCGCAACCAACGCAATAAAGGGGTTGTCAATCCCTTCACGGCCAATTGCGAAAGTGAGATCTAATAAAGATAGTATGATAAGATAAATATATTTTTGGTATTTTATAATATAGATGCAAAAAGGTAAAGATGCAAGTAAAAGTAGATTGAAAGCAAATATGATAAGAGATAGACCCGGGGGCCATAGGTTTCACTAGTGGCTTCTCTCAAGATAGCATAAGTATTACGATGGGTGAACAAATTACTGTCGAGCAATTGATAGAAAAGCGATAGTTATGAGATTATCTAGGCATGATCATGTATATAGGCATCACGTCCATAACAAGTAGACCGACTCCTGCCTGATCTACTACTATTACTCCACACATCGACCGACTCCTGCCTGCATCTAGAGTATTAAGTTCATAAGAACAGAGGACGATTAACAAGATGACATGATGTAGAGGGATAAACTCATGCAATATGATATAAACCCCATCTTGTTATCCTCGATGGCAATAATACAATACGTGGCTTGCAACCCTTTCTCGCAATGGGTAAGGACACCGCAAGATTGAACCCAAAGCTAAGCTCTTCTCCCATGGCAAGTGTCGGTGTCAAAACCGCGGATCTCGGTAGGGGTCCCAAACAAAGGCCTAGGCAGAAGGTAACAGGAGACAAGGGACACGTTGTTTTACCTAGGTTCAGCCCTCTCGATGGAGGTAATACACCTACCCTGCTTGATTAATATTGATGATATGGGTAGTACAAGAGTGGATCTACCACGAGATCAAGGAGGCTAAACCCTAGAAGCTAGCCTATGGTATGATTGTTGTTCGTCCTATGGATCAAAACCCTCCGGTTTATATAGACACCGGATAGGGTTAGGTTGTTATAGAGTCGGTTACAATGGTAGGAGATCTACATATCCGTATCGCCAAGCTTGCCTTCCACGCCAAGGAAAGTCCCATCCGGACACGGGACGGAGTCTTCAATCTTGTATCTTCATAGTCCAGGAGTCCGCCAACAAGGATAGTTCGCTATCCGGACACCCCCTAATCCAGACTCCTCAAGAGTCTCCCTCGAACCAGGCTTCAATGACGACGAGTCCGGGCGCGATATTGTCTTCGCATTGCAAGGCGGGTTCCTCCTCCGAATACTTCATAGAAGATTTTAACACAAGGATAGTGTCCGCTCTGCAAAAAGTTCCACATACTCAGAGAGAGAATAACTTTGCACAGATTCTGGCCGACGATCCTCGCGACGTGACATCACACCACGCCAAGCCTTTTATTCGAATCGCTTTTCACTGTTCCACCTCAGCGCTTAGCGAGGTGGTTTCCTTGGCACGCCTTATCAAAGCGGAGATCGTGCCTCTTATTCCGGGATCCTCATCAATACGGACGTGGTAACCCAACCGCGTTCATGGCACGCCTCCATCGGGCGAAGTCCCGAACGGTCACGGGAGGGCTCTTGGTATTCAACCTCTTTATAATGAGACCAAAGCCCGCCTTCTTTTTTTCAATCTCAATCAAACCGCCTCGCCTCGAGTTCCAACACCCAAAGCTCCAGATTTAGGCGCTCGGACCTTCAACGATGTCCGCTCGACCTGACGGTCAGATGTCTTCGTCTCACACGGAAGAAGATGCTAAAGTCGAGAGACGCCAGTATCTTACCAGCGAATTTCAGATAGGCTGCCTCGCCAAGGGCAGTTATTCCCACTCCCGAGCCTGGTGAGAGCGTGGTATTCAGATCTCACTTCCTTCGGGGTTTAGGCTTCCCGACGGACCCTTTCGTGAGGGGGCTCATGTTTTATTATGGGCTGGAATTCCATGACTTGGATCCGAGTCCATCCTCCACATCTCGCTATTCATTGTTGTATGAAGCTTTCCTCCGTGACACCCTCAATTCGATTGTGGCTCAAGACCTTCAAAGTGGAGCCAAGATGATCAAGGGGCATCAGCAGAAAAGCGAGGGGCTGTTATAAGGTGAATGCGGATGCTCCATGGCCCGAGGGATCTTTTCAAGAGGAGCTTAATTTATGGCAGCAGGAGTGGTTTTATATCACCGCCCTGTGGGCTCCAAATGGGCGGCGCCACCTGCCTTCCGCTGGGTCCTCCACCGCGGCTGGCCATGGGTTAATAAAGGCTCGACTGGGACCGCCCAAGGACGCACTCTATTGCAGGGGCCAGATTTGAGACCTCACAGAGAGAGAGAGAGATCAATCTGGTCAGAGAAGCGCAGGTCAT
>JAHIAM010007376.1:0-30909 GCA_021605205.1 Aegilops longissima | reverse complement strand
GGACCCCTGCTCCTGCACGCCGACAAGAGCCCCGGGTCCCAAGGCGCGCCGGACTTGGCCTAGCAGAGAAGCCGGCAAGGCGCGAGCTCATGGGCCCTAATAGCTCAAGGGCCTTGGGCGCCAAGGTGGCATTGATTGGTCGTGTGCGCCTCCGCTTCCCCATGATCCCTTGGCAACCGGCCCTTCCGACAAAAAGGAGGCCCGGACAGACTTGGTGTTCGTTTGCTCGCTTTGCTCCAGATCCCTTTCGCCTTTCTCCTCCTTGCTTCTGAAATCCTCCAGATCTATCTCAATCCTTCCCATCCCGCAAGCCATGATACCGCAAGACCCCTGCCTCGAGGCCCGGTACCTCCCGGCCTGGATCCTCCTATCGTGTCGAGAAGAATCGCCTGTGCGCCGGAGGACGGTGGCGCAGGCAACGAGGGAGCGACAGTGCTCAAGGCCGTCCGATCAGCCTCGAAGGCAAGGGGAGCACCTTCACCCGTTCTTTGTGAGCGCCATCATCGCCGGTCCCGTCCTCCTTTTTCCGAAGTTCTTCCTTGTCGCTTCTCCGCTAATACAATCTTGCAAGCTCTGATCTCCACCCCAACTCTGTTCTTCTCCGGGCGATTCCCGCCTTACTATTGTGAGGCTCACGTTGGGATAAAGCCCTCGTGGCTTTGCTGCGCCATTAGTTTTACCTCCGGCCCTCGTGGCCCTATTATCGATGTGCGAAGCTTTATCGATATTCCAGCTCCAACTCCATCTCCAAGCCTGTGAAGAGGATCAAGGCTTCAGAGCAAGTGGGTCCTGTGGATGTCGGGCGATCCACTCGATCAAGGCCGCTGCCGGGCAGCCCAAGACCGTTGATACGTGGTCTCGCGAATCTCGCCGACCTCGGTAAGGTGGTGCTGAAGAGGATAGACGCGACTTGAGGCCAGTGCAGCTTGGGGCGCGGCCTGACCGGCCATGCTCCGAGGGAGTTCCCCGAACACGGGTGAGCTCCGGCCCAGAGCATTCGCCTGCTAGGAGGCTTGGGAGGCAGATGACGCCCTTCGCCCGAGCTCCGAGGCCCTCTCTGATGAAGATCTGGTCGTGGCTCTCCATTCCTTGGTCGGGGAAGACGTGGCTACCCCAGTCCCCCTGCTCTTCGCGACGACCGGGAGCAAGTGGTGAACGCCATGCCCACCTTCAATGGTGAGGGGCTGGTCACCACTGGGCTCCCGAGGATCCGCGATGTTGGGACGGTGAACGCTTCTCCAAAGCAGCTCCAAAGGGAGTGAGGAGGAAGAAGAGGAGGTGGAGGAAGAAAGGTCTGACTTCGAGGCGATCGGGCGAGGAGTCGGGGATTCTTCCTCGGCGCAGGTCCCACGCCTTCGCCCATGCCGGACGACGACGAGGCCAAGTGTTGTGCAAGGAGGGAGGATTCTCCTCGGTTCCGAGGAAGGGCAGGTCGGGCTGGTTCTCCTGTGGTCCCTTCCGCTTCGAGGCCAGCTCCATCCTTCTCGACGCGCCATCGCTCCGGCCTCCCAAGGCTGACCTTAGCCGCAGCTTTCAGTTTCAAGTTCGCCGAGGCTGCTTGAGTCCATGGACGACCACCAGAAGTGTTCGATTCTGTGTTTTGCTTTGCTTCTCGCCGCCGAGGCTTGATGTATCTATTCTCTTGGCCAGGTCGGCTCCTCGCAAAAAGGTCAAGGGGCTTCTCGGGTCCTGTTGAGGCGGGTTCGCTCGCCGGGCTGCGGCTCCTCATGGGGAAAGGGAGGCAGCTGGGCTCGCGCCTTTCCCGGGTCCATCAAGCTCGGCGGCGCCAACAGACGACCAAGCTCCACAGGACGGCGCTCCTGAGGCCGCGGCCACCCCAGCAAACGACCAAGCTCCTGAGGTCCCCCAGCCCCAGGAGCAGCCGGACTCCACCAACATTTCCGCCCTTATCAAGCACCCGGTGTACTTCGTTAGCACGGTACTGCGTGACGCGCGGGCACGCTACCCCGTGCCACAGAAGCTCTGGCTCGCACTCCCTATCACCTCCCGCATGCTGCGCCACTACTTCCAAGGCCACCCCATCAAGGTCATCTCAGCTTACCCTCTGGAAAGCATGCTCCGGTGCCCCAACGCTGCGGGGAGAGTCACTGAATGGAACATTGAATTGCAGGCATTCCAGTTGGAGTTCAGCACCACCAGGGTCATCAAGGGGGCGACACTCACCGATTTCGTGGCAGAATGGACCGATGCTCTAGGGCCCGAAGCAGGCGAGGACCGATCCCTCTCGCCAGGAAGCGAGGCACCAGACGGCTGGGTCATGTACATCGACGACGCCTTCACACGTCAGGGCGTGGGGGCTGGAGCCATGCTCATCTCGCCCACTCAGGAGAAGCTCTATATGATGTGCGGCTCTGCTCCCAACAAGGCGAAAAGGTCTCCAACATCATCACGGAGTACGAAGGCTTGATCTCCAGTCTCAAGGTTGCGGCAGCCTTGGGAGTGAAGCGCTTCACCATCAAGGGTGACTCCCAGCTCCTCGTCGTCTTCTCCAACAAAGTATACGAGCTGAAGGACGAGCACATTGTAGCATATCATGCGGAGGTACGCAAAATTGAGAAACAATTCTTGGGCCTGGAACTGCAGCATGTGCCTCGCGGCACAAACAAGGAAGCTGACGATATCGCTAAGAGAGCGTCCAGGCGCCTGCCTCAGGAGCCCGACGTCTTCGAGGAGCGGCTCTTCAAAGCCTTCAGAGCTCCCTCCCCGCTGCGGAGCCAACATCGCCGGAGGAGCTCCCCAAAGACTAACCTCGGAGCCCCGCCAGTGGTCCCGCCTTAGAACGCGCTCTGCGCCTCGCCTCGAGCCTCGGGAGGGGTGCTGGACCGAAATGTTCAAGGCGTACCTACTTCAGGGGACCCTGCCGGAGAAGGAAGAAGACCCGGAACGCGTGGCTCGGTAGGCCACTGCCTACTGCATTCAGAACGGTGAGCTCTACCGGAAACGGCCAAACGATGTTTCTTTGCGATGCATCTCCAGGGAGCAGGGATGTGAGCTGTTGACCGACATACACAGTGGGGACTGCGGGCATCACTCGTCATCGCGCACCCTCGTGGGCAAGGCGTTCCACAGCGGATTCTATTGGCCCACGGCGCTCAACAATGCCACCGAGCTGGTGAGATCCTATGAAGCCTGCTAGTACAACGCCAAGAAAATCCACCAACCTCCTCAGGGTCTCCAAACTATCCCGCTCTCGTGGCTGTTCCCAGTCTGGGAGCTGGACATCTTGGGCCCATTCCCTAGAGCACCCGGGGGCTACCGCTACCTCTATGTCGCCATCGACAAGTTCACCAATTGGGCGGAGGTGGAGGCTGTCCGCACCATCCCAGTCGGCTCGGTAGTCAAGTTCATCAATGACCTCGTGAGCTGGTTCGGGGTCCCAAATCGTATCATCACCGACGATGGCTCACAGTTCACTAGTAACCTCTTCAAAACATACTGTGCTAACATTGGAACACAGATATGCTACATCTCAGTGGCACACCCTAGGAGCAACGGCCAAGCCGAGCGCGCAAATGCGGAGGTCCTGAGGGGCCTCAAGGCAAGAACTTTCAAGAAGAAGCTCGAGGCCTGCGGCAAGGGTTGGCTGGACGAGCTCCAGTCCGTGTTGTGGTCCATCCGCACCACCATGACCAAGCCAACCGGCGAAACTCCATTCTTCCTTGTCTACGGAGCTGAAGCGGTTCTCCCACACGAGGTCAAGCATCGCTCCGCGCGTGTCTTGGCGTTTGGACCTCATTCTGGGGGAGGAACGCCGCCGTCAAGCCTCGCTCCGGGCAGCAAGGTACCAGTAGGCGCTGCGGCGGTACTACTGTTGCAGCATTCGCTCTAGGAAACTCGAGGTGGGTGATCTCGTCTTGAGGCGGGTGCTCTCCAGGGAGGGGCTGCATAAGCTCTCACCCATGTGGGAGGGCCTGTTTAGGATTGCCCGCTGCCTCTGTGCATGGCGCCGCTACCAAGACGAGGACGGATCCCCATCCAGAACGCCTGGAACATCCAGCACCTCTGGAAGTTCTACCCATGAAGCAAGGCCCAGTGCCTGTGAAGGTCTCCGCTCGTGACACTCTCACGTAATAATGAGTGGGGCTGTAGACGCCCCGGAGTCTCCGGAGTGCCGCCCTCAGGCCTTGGGGGCTCCCTCCCACATGCTAGTGGCAGCACTTAGCTCCGCGTTGGTGAGAAGCCTAGTCTAGGTGCCGGACGCGACTGTTCATTTGCTTGCTTTTTGTAGTTGGTTTGCACACCTTTTGATGGAATTTGTAGTTCTAGCGTTTCTCGATTGCCAAGTTGGGTTTTTCTCCTTTTGCTCCGCTCGCCTCTTTATCTTGGATCAGGGAGAACAGCAGTTGCCAGTCGCTCTTCCTCGTGCACCTTGCACGGGGGCTGGGCAGGTGTGTGCGTGTGTTGGGCTCCCCCACGCCGCGAACACACCTCGCCAAAGCCCTGTCGCCCCAGAGCTTCGGCTTCCTTGATCTTCGCAAGGCACCCTCGAATGAGCTCGTGATTTAAGCACCCTCTTAAAGTCCGTGCCCACCGGATACTACAACGCGGTGCACTAAGCCATGACTAGCCCATGCCCGAGGACTAGCGCAAGGAAGAGCAAGACACGCAACAAGTTTTCTAACAATTCTGCAGCTTTATGATGTCTCCTGAGGCAACCGGCTCTTGAGTCGGCAGCAAGGGGGCCTCACCAGATGCTGAAGGGCGCGCCCTCGCGAGGTGGGAAACTACTGCGAGTGTATCAAGCTAAGTTATCCAACCGCACCTACTCGGAACATGAACACTACAGCATAACATCAGAATGATAAGCATAGCATAGTGGCACAAGTGCCATTGTTCGTCACACGCCCCAACAGGACTTCTACTTTTTTCAAAATGCAGGAGAAAGGAAAGGCTAAACAAAAGTGGCCCGCGCGACCACAGCAGCTCCCGAGGCCGGGCTCCGGAGGTCCTCCGGGCTCAGCCCGAGCCTTCCTCCCGCTTCACCGGAGCGTGGCGACGAGATGATCCACCACCTTCCTTGAAGCGAGCCTGGCGACATGGCGGCTGGTCATAGCCGCTGCTACTGGTGCTCTCGTGGAGGAGGGACCACCGCTGCTGAACGAGCCACGGCCGTCGCCAAGGGCAAGCTCACCCTCAGCGTCATCACGGCTGTCGTCAAAGCCAAGCTCATCGTCATTGCTGCCGTCTTCGGGGCAGCACCCTGTGCGACGGCCATCTTGCCCAAACACCCTCACGTAGAGGGTCGCAACACCGTCGTACTTAAAGTGTAGGGTGCACCTCCGGCTCAGGCCGCGCGCGGGGCATATGCTTGCCAGCCGCGGGCCAAGGTCACGTTCCCGACGGTGGAAACTTCAACCCCGACCCATGAAGCCTTGCTACAGCAGTCGTCAACCTGCAGCCAGAGGCCGTCAAGGCCCGCGACCGGCAGCTCACCCATGAAGAAGTGAGGAAGTGGGAGCTAGGTGCCGGTCGGCCTCTCCGACCACACAACAAACTCTGGAAGCACCTCCGCCGAATGGAAGCGCGACTGAGGAGACCGGACGACCACGGCGCGCCTCCATCCATCACAGGGGCTGCCTCGGCCCTGGCGACTCCCGCCGCGAGAAGAAGCGCTGCCGCGGCCACTCGAGGCGCGCCCGCGCCCCCGAGGAGCCACCGCAGGAGTCGCAGCATGCTTGCGAGGGCGACTGTAACGCCCTCGATGCGGCTATATCTCCCACGTGTCGAAGCACGACTTAGAGGCATAACCGCATTGAAAGCAATGTCGCAAGTGAGGTAATCTTCGCACAACCCATGTAATACATAAGGGAAAGAGATACATAGTTGGCTTACAATCGCCACTTCACACAATACATGAGTAAAGCATTACATCATACAGATACAATCAAGGTCCGACTACGGAACCAAAATAAAAGAAGACTACCTCAAATGCTACATGATCCCCGATCGTCCCAACTGGCTCCACTACTGATCAACTGAAATGAAACAACACAATGAACAAGATCTTCATCGAGCTCCTCCTTGAGCTCGGGTGCGGCCACCTGCACGGTTTCATCGGCACCGCAAACTGGTTTTGAGGTATCTGTGAGTCACGGGACTCAGCAATCTCACACCCGCGAGATCAAGACTATTTAAGCTTATGGGTGGAGAAGGTAGTGAGATGGAGCTGCAGCAAGTTTACTAGCATATCTGGTGGCTACATTCGCAAAAGAGAGCGAGAAGAGAAGCAAGGCACGGTCGAACAACTATGATCAAGAAGTGATCCTCAAACTACTTACGCCAAACATAACTCCAACACTGCAGTTCACTTCCCGGACTCCGCGAGAAGAGACCATCACGGTTACACACGCGTTGGTGTATTTTAATTAAGGTCAACTTCGGTTTTCTACAACCGACATTAACAAATTCCCATCTGCCTCATAACCGCGGCACGGCTTTGACAGATAATACCTCGCAGGTGTTCCAACTTAGCCCATAATAAGCTCTCACGGTCAACGAAGGATATTCCTTCTACCGAAGACCCGATCAGGTCGGAATCCCGGACTACAAGACATTTCTACAATGGTAAAACAAGACCAGCAAAGCCACCGAATGTGCCGACAAATCCCGATAGGAGCTGCACATATCTTGTTCTCGTGGCACACCGGATGAGCAGTCCGCATAACTAAAACCAGACCCCAAGTTTCTTGAGGGGCGCTGCAAAGCGCTTAGTTTGGGCCAACACTCAAAGGAGCATTGGCCGGGGTTAAATAAAGATGACCCTTGAGTCTGCAGAACCCAAGGAAAAAGGCTTAGGTGGCAAATGTTAAAACCAATGTTGGGCCTTGTTGGAGGAGTTTTATTCAAAGCGAACTGTCAAGGGGGTCCCATAAATCACCCAACCGAGTAAGGAACGCAAAATCAAGGAACATAACACCGGTATGACGGAAACTAGGGCGGCAAGAGTGGAACAAAACACCAGGCATAAGGCCGAGTCTTCCACCCTTTACCAAGTATATAGGTGCATTAATTAAAGAAGATATATTGTGATAACCCAAAAAGTAAACATGTTCCAACAAGGAAGAACATCTCCATGTTCCAACAAGGAACAAACTTCATCTTCACCTGCAACTAACAACGCTATAAGAGGGGCTGAGCAAAGCGGTAACATAGCCAAACAACGGTTTGCTAGGAAAGGATGGTTAGAGGTTTGACATGGCAATATGGGTTGCATGATATAGCAAGTGGTAGGTATCGCAGCATGGGCATAGCAAAAGAGCGAGCATCTAGCAAGCAAAGATAGAAGTGATTTCGAGGGTATGATCATCTTGCCTGATATCCCGCAAGGAAGAAGAACGAGTCCATGAAGAAGACAAAAGGACGTAGTCGAACGAATCCTCACAACTCCGGAACGAAACCGAAGCTAACGAGAGAAGCAACCCGGAAAGAAAGAAACAAAATAGTAAACAACCATCACATACACATGGCATGATGCACAACCAAGTATGATGCATGTCCGGTTTAAATAGCATGGCATGGCAATATGCACAAACAAAACTGCAAGTTAAATGGAGCTCAATATGCAACGAGTTGCATATTGACGAAACACCACATTCAATTATTTAGTTCTCTCTCGGTTATGTACCCAACAATATTAAATATTGGTTAACATGGCAAGTGGTGAAGCATAACAAAAACTATACCATCTAAACAATTTAAATGGGGCCGATATAAAAACAACAAACCGTAAATCCCCATATGCATTTAGCAATTTAATGCAACAACAATTTTAAACATTTTAAATGTTGTTATCATGATACGGATGACATATACAAGTTATATGCATTTTTTATGAAAATGTTGACATACGCATGTTATGAAGCATTTGGTCACCATGGCGGAACAAAAAGGGTGCCACGGCGGCGAATCCAAAAATGATGCCACGGCAACATATCGGTTCCGTAGCTCATGGAGATACCGTGCAAAAGGAAGCGTGCTGATGTGCGAAACATGCTAGAGATGGTGGGTGCTCCCGGATTCCGGTTCCCACGGTCGGTGGCATGGCAAAGAGCGATAATTGGACGCGTGCACACACAAGCATCTCATACAACACACATTCATTCGGTCCACGGTTCATCGCCTCGGGCTTATACCTTCAAGCGCATTCGGGCGGAACGCTTTCAGAGAGAAGTAGTCGCTCACGGGCCGTAGTGGAGGTAGTCGCTCACTGGTCGTCGTGGGAAGTAGTCGTACGCGGCGTAGTGGAAGTCGTTGTTCACGTGGCGACGGTAGTTGTACACGTTTTCGTAGATGTTCAGGTCGACGGTAGTGGTACACACGATGTCGGGGTACTTGTCGGTCCGGTCTTGGCGGTGTAGATGTACATGGCAAACGTAGTGGTACTTTGCGCCGGTCGTCCTGGAACTTTTAATAAATCCATGAAGGCAGTCTTGGCGTTCCGGCTCTTGCAGTGTAGTCGAACTTGACGTCAACAAGGCAATGGAGGTAAATGGCGCAGGGCGTGCACAGGAGCCCAGGGTCACCGGGGCCAAACAGAGGGCCTTGGCGGACTTCGATAAGGCAGCAGCAGGGCGAGGAACACAGGGGCCACGGCGGCATGGACGGGCAGAAAGCGCTCGGGATCGAGCTCCTCTCGATCCAGAGCATGGATGCGGCCGTGGGACGGAGGTGGAGGCCCGGCGAGGTCGGCGGCTTAGGCCTCCATGGGCGGCATGGACGAAGTGGCTGGCGTCGGCCTTGGCTCGAAGCAGGAGAGGCGCGACCATGGCAGGGCCTGACGAATCCGGACAGGGCGGCGCTTGACGACGGAGGGTAACGCGAGGCAGGGGGCGCCGGAGCAGGGCAACCGCGGGAGGCCGAGGCCGGCGGAGGTGCGGAGGCGGCGTGGCCATGGACGACGGCGAGGAGGGTTGAGGGCGGCGGCGCTCGCGCGCAGAGGCGACGGGGAGAAGGGCGACGAGAGGAACACGAGCGAGGCGCGAGGGGAGAGAAGTGGATCGCGAGGAGAAACAGAGGGGACCGGGCGTTGCGACGCTGGAGGGAGGACGAGGGAACAAGAGGGAGAGATGCGGGTGCGCTGCGGCGCATGGGGGAGAACGAAGGGAGAGATGAGATCGGGCTAGGGTTAGGAAGGGGTTAGGTGGGCTGGACCTCCAGGCAAATGGGCCGGCCTGGTTTGTTGGTTAGGCTGGGCTCTCTCTCACTGCTAAAAGAAAAGAAAAAAACAAAGATGAGAAAGAAAAGAAAAAGAGGTTAGAGGTGGAGCTTGAGCAGGAGGGTATTTTTCCCAGACTCATAAAAATAAGCTTGATCCAAGAAAATAGAAAGTGAGCGTGGGCGTGGAGTTGAATTCCACCTCATTTGAATTTAATTTAAATGAGTGTGAGACAGAAGTGGGTATTCGGTATGTCCAAAAATGTTGAGAAATTTGGTGGAGCTCGGGAAAATGATGAAAGAATAAATGGCAAAGTTGGAGATCAAGAATTAAGACAACAAAGGCATTAGGATATTTTGTAAGTGTGTTTGCGGTAAATCCAAATAATTGGAATATTTACTATAGCTCTCTAAATATCGAGAGGATATGTTTTAAAGAGAATCACCATGTGAATTCCCTCGATTTAAATGGATCAAAGATCCATGCCATTTATTTAGTTGAGTTTTCAAAAGGGGTTGCATGATGACATGATGCAATACACATGATGCAAGGATGAATGCAACTAACAAAACAAATCACACGACGAATCTCGGAATACAAGGAAGGCATCTGGAGCGTCGGTCTTGGGGCGTTACAACACTCCACCACTACGAGAGGATCTCGTCCCGAGTTCTAGGATGGCACCGGAGAAAAGCGGAAGAGGAAGAGGTAAAACAAAGTTGCTTCTACGACAAACGAGTGAAACCAAAGAACCTTGAGAGGTTGAACAAAATGAAAGAAAGAAAACAACGAAGATGAACAAAGTTGAAAACACTCAGTTAGAAAAGAGGAACATGGGATACGACGAGAACCAAGAGGTTTAGTGATAAGATAGATATTGAAACCACTCCGGTTAAAACTAGATAGAGAAGGAATAAGATTGATATAATTTAGGCGGCACTCCGACTGTAAATGGAAGGAATTGAACATGAACTTTAGAAGATGGGATGATACTTGATGAAATCAACAACACACTGCCTCCAGAACTATTGAAAGAATGGCACAAGGGGTAAGAAAGATTTCAGACAGCTCTCTGGTTGAGGAAGCAGGCAAAACTTGATAAGATGAGAGAACTCGAATGAAAACATGACACTCCGGCTAAACGGAGAAGCAAGGAGAAGAACATGATCTTGACAAAACAAGATGATGGGTCGAAGAGAGCAACATCACAATGCCTCCGGAAGAAATGAAAGAATGGAATGGAATGGACGAAGGGAAACAAGATCTTGAAAGAGCATGCTTACAAGAAATGCTAGAACGGAGTTGTTGGATTATCAACAACGAAAGGAACAAGCTTGTTGTGGGCTTATGGAACACATCTCAAAATTATGAGGTGACAACCCGCCACTAACGGAAACGGTTGATTGGATTAAGATCAACAAGAAGATGAAAACTTCTTTCATTGAGAGGATAGGAGGAGAACTTGGATCATTGATAAGCACCATAATAGCAACATTCCTTAGGGAAGGCTTTAAGTGAAATCTATACCAAGATAACACCAACGAATAAATTGTTGGGTTGAAAAGATCTCGTGAACGAAGAGAAATGATGGATTTAAATATCTCATTCCTGACAACTTGTGAATCAAGAAACACGAAGGGAAATTGCCAAGAGTGACATAACACCATCTCAAGATATAAGGTAGAAAGAATTGCACTTCGGAATGCAAGAAGAAGAATACTTGAACTCCTCAAAACAAAACATGTGTTAAGAACCATGTTAATTTTGAGTATAGCTTGGCGGGTCTTAACTTCGAGAAAAATTTTGAAGAACAATTGAAGAATGAAAAGAATCCTTGACGAACCATCATGTAGAGCCTCCATGAAGAACTCCGGTAAGAAAAGGATGATAAAAGAAAGAGAAGTTGAAAACACAAGGTGAAGCCTTGCAGTGATAAGATGAAGCTTCGCGATGATATAATGAGAAAACTTGGAACTCCGGAAAGAAAGATGAACAAATGAAATCGAGAATTTTGACGAACCTCCGGAATAAGGAATTAAACTTACTCGATGAAACAAGAATAAGAATTACATTATGCTGACCCTTCACCAATTAAATTGATGGCAAGCAATGAATTTGGCATACTACTTATTCTCATTGAAAAATGATTACCGATAGAGATATAGCGCAAACTTGAGAAGGTATTGATGGAACCACTGGTGGGATTTGGAAACAACAAATGAATTGATATGATAAAGAAGGAAGTGAAATCTTGAACGAACCACCGTAAGAATTGAAAATGAATGAAGAAAAGAACGAATCGCCGTAAGGAATTATAAATGAACGAAGATACTTGAGAGAATTTAGATACAAGAGAACAAAGAGATCATGAACTGATTAGAGGATATTTGGACGATGCACCGGTAAGATTTGGAGAACGAGAGCTGAAAGCTGGAATGAATAATTCTGAGATGATGGGCTCAGAAGAATCAAACTGAAAAAAAAACTCCTGAATTGCTCCGGATGGGTGAAAAGAATTCTCACAATCAAAACAATTATGAGGATGGCACGAAGCTAGAACCATGAATCTTGAAGAGAATGGAGCAAGATTAAAGAGAAACTCTTCTTCGGTCTTGAAATGTTGAGAATGACGATGAGAAACACCAGCATGAATTGTTGAGGCACTCCGGAATGACAATTAGAAAGAATGAACGAATCGATGAAAAGAATTTGAAAGATATTGAGAAAGACATTTGATCGATGATAATTCATCCTTACATCAAACTTTGCAAAGAATTTGAGAATAACTCCGAAAATTAGAAGAGTCGGGTAAGATCCTGGGAAAAGACCTGTGGGTTAGGGCCCACTCAAAAGAACCACCGTTGAACGATTGTTTGAAAAGAGAGATTGCACCGGTTGAATTAAATGGCTCAAAAGGGATAACAACTTCGAGAAATCTTGCACGGATTAGGAATGAAAACACGAATCTTCTGAGATAAACTTTAGCACTCCAGATAACATGGATAGCAAGAGGTGGATGATTAAGAGATGCACCGACATGAGAAAACATTTTAAACGAGGAAAAGAATACGATCAACACTGAAAGCTTGAGTTAAATCCACCGGAAAAGAATACGAGGATGAAGAATGATGAACTTGGAGCTGTTGAGCATCTTCATGAGGGATCACTGGATCAGAACATTGATTTAAAAGAGTGAAGAGACTTAACATAAATAAAAGGATAGTTGATTAAAATATATAAGTCCTTGAAGAAAAGGGTGGGAGGGCGGGAAAACAAAGACAACTAGGGACGGATGAAACAAACACCGTTGAGAAAACTTAGAATTGATCTCGCAAATGTTGAAATGATCGAATCCACTTGAATGTAAGCCAGCTTGGAAAGAATTGACATCACAATCTCGATGATCAAAAGGATTAGTACTCCCATAGAAATATGAGAACACCGCTTGAAAGGTATGGAATCGACACTTGACATCGAAGCAACTCAAATACCACAAATAAAACAAAACAAAGGATTTGGCTTGCAGAATAAGCCGGAAACAAACATATGATAGATCCCATATCGTATCACGTGTCTGTTGGAAAGATATCCTTCGAAATACTTGAATTACCACTTATAAACTCCCGAAACTTTATGGTTACGCAATCTGGTGTTGGGGATACAGGGGACACAAAATATATCACCCAAACTAACAATACCTAGATCCAGCTGTATCCATCCTTCAACACATAACCAAGAAAACTCCGGAAATCGTTTACCTCGACCTTCAAAAGCATCCGTTATAATGAAGTCATGGCAATACTCTTAACTCGCCCCAAGATCGGGTTATCGGGGTTATCTCACGAACAACTGTACAAAATTCGATGTTGGCAAAGCTCAGGTATTCCAGAACTGCAACAATAAAATTGTGACGACAACACCTCGGAGCTCAACTCCCCGGGACACTGCCACAAACCCTAAATGTCAGGAGGCACCAAGAACAATGTTCTCGCCACAAAACCATCGCACGATTCCAAGATACCCAAGTGATCCTAAAAAAAAATTTAGTGAAATTTGAGGTGAGAAGAGTCAAAACTTCTACCTCGTGAGACCTCACCAGAGCGATTAAGGACCGAGGAGTAAAAGAATCCTACTCTCCGATATATAATCCTAAGACTCAAAACATTTTGTTCTAGACTCAACAACGCCAAAGAAACAATCAAGCGGGGGCTCCTGTCGGGGATGGCTCGATTACCAACTTGTATCGCCTCGATGCGGCTATATCTCCCACGGTCAAGCACGACTTAGAGGCATAACCGCATTGAAAGCAATGTCGCAAGTGAGGTAATCTTCGCACAACCCATGTAATACATAAGGGAAAGAGATACATAGTTGGCTTACAATCGCCACTTCACACAATACATGAGTAAAGCATTACATCATACAGATACAATCAAGGTCCGACTACGGAACCAAAATAAAAGAAGACTACCTCAAATGCTACACAGATCCCCGATCGTCCCATATGGGCTCCACTACTGATCAACTGAAACGAAACAACACAATGAACAAGATTTTCATCGAGCTCCTCCTTGAGCTCAGGTGCGTCACCTGCACGGTTTCATCGGCACCGCAAACTGGTTTTGAGGTATCTGTGAGTCACGGGACTCAACAATCTCACACCCGCGAGATCAAGACTATTTAAGCATATGGGTAGGAGAAGGAAGTGAGATGGAGCTGCGTGCGACTAGCATATCTGGTGGCTACATTCGCAAAAAGAGAGCGAGAAGAGAAGCAAGGCACGGTCGAACAACTATGATCAAGAAGTGATCCCAAACTACTTACGCCAAACATAACTCCAACATCGTGTTCACTTCCCGACTCACCGAGAAGAGACCATCACGGTTACACACGCGGTTGGTGTACTTTAATTAAGGTCAACTTCGGGTTTTCTACAACCGACATTAACAAATTCCCATCTGCCTCATAACCGCGGGCACGGCTTTCAAAGATAATACCCGCAGGGTGTCCCAACTTAGCCCATAATAAGCTCTCACGGTCAACGAAGGATATTCCTTCTACCGGAAGACCCGATCAGTCTCGGAATCCCTGACTACAAGACATTTCGACAATGGTAAAACAAGACCAGCAAAGCCGCCTTAATGTGCCGACAATCCCGATAGGAGCTGCACATATCTCGCTCTCGTGGCACACCGGATGAGCAGTCCGCATAACTAAAACCAGACCCCAAGTTTCTTGAGGGGGCGCCGCAAAGCGCTTAGTTTGGGCCAACACTCGAGGAGCATTGGCCCGGGGTTAAATAAAGATGACCCTTGAGTCTGCAGAACCCAAGGGATAAAGGCTTAGGTGGCAAATGTTAAAACCAATGTTGGGCCTTGCTGGAGGAGTTTTATTCAAAGCGAACTGTCAAGGGGGTCCCATAAATCACCCAACCGTAAGGAACGCAAAACCAAGGAACATAACACCGTATGACGGAAACTAGGGCGGCAAGAGGAATAAAACACCGTGCATAAGGCCGAAGTCTTCCACCCTTTACCAAGTATATAGGTGCATTAATTAAATAAGATATATTGTGATATCCCAACAAGTAAACATGTTCCAACAAGGAACAACATCTCCATGTTCCAACAAGGAACAAACTTCATCTTCACCTGCAACTACCAACGCTATAAGAGGTGCTGAGCAAAGCGGTAACATAGCCAAACAACGGTTTGCTAGGAAAGGATGGTTAGAGGTTTGACATGGCAATATGGGTTGCATGATATAGCAAGTGGTAGGTATCGCAGCATGGGCATAGCAAAAGAGCGAGCATCTAGCAAGCAAAGATAGAAGTGATTTCGAGGGTATGATCATCTTGCCTGAGATCCCGCAAGGAAGAAGAACGAGTCCATGAAGAAGACAAAAGGACGTAGTCGAACGAATCCTCACAACTCCTGAACGAAACCGAAGCTAACGAGAGAAGCAACCCGGAAAGAAAAAAACAATATTAAATATTGGTTAACATGCCAAGTGGTGAAGCATAACAAAAACTATACCATCTAAACAATTTAAATGGGGCCGGATATAAAAACAACAAATCCGGTAAATCCCCATATGCATTTAGCAATTTAATGCAACAACAATTTTAAACATTTTAAATGTTGTTATCATGATGCGGATGACATATACAAGTTATATGCAATTTTTATGAAAATGTTGACATAAGCATGTTATGAAGCATTTGGTCACCATGGCGGAACAAAAAGGGTGACACGGCGGCGAATCCAAAAATGATGCCACGGCAACATATCGGTTCCGGTAGTTCATGGAGATACCGGTGCAAAAGGAAGCGTGCTGATGTGCGAAACATGCTAGAGATGGTGGGGTGCTCCCGGATTCCGGGTTCCCACGTGTCGGTGGCATGGCAAAGAGCGACAATTAGGATGCGGTGCACACACAAGCATCTCATACAACACACATTCATTCGGTCCACTGCTGATCGCTCCGGGCTTATACCTTCAAGCGTGCATTCGGGCGGAACGCGTCAGAGAGGAAGTAGTCGCTCACGGGCCGTAGTGGAGGTAGTCGCTCACGGGTCGCCCCGGGAAGTAGTCGACGCGCGAGTGGAAGTCGTTGTTCACGTGGCGACGGTAGTTGTACACGCCAGAGATGTTCAGGTCGACGGTAGTGGTACACGCGACGCCGGGTACTTGTCGGTCCGGTCTTGGCGGTGTAGATGTACATGGCAAACGAGTGGTACTTTGCGCCGGTCGCCCCGAACTTTTAATAAATGCACGAAGTCAGTCTTATGCTCCGGGTCTTGCAACAGTAGTCGAACTTGACGCCAACAAGGCAATGGAGGTAAATGCCGCAGGCGTGCACAGAGCCTGTGGTCACCGGGCCAAACAGAGGGCCTTGGCGGACTTCGATAAGGCAGCAGCAGGGCGAGGAACACAGGGGCCACGGCAGCATGGACGGCAGAAGCGCCGATCGAGCTCTTCTCGATCCAGAGCATGGATGCGGCCGTGGACGGAGGTGGAGGCCCGCAAGGTCGGCGGCTTAGGCCTCCATGGGCAGCATGGACGGCGGCAAGGCGCGGCCTTGGCTCAAGCGGGGAGGCGGCACCATGGCAGGGCCTCGACGAATCCGGACAGGGCGGCGCTGACGATCGAGGGTGACGCGAGGCAGGGGCGCCGGAGCAGGCAACCGGGAGGCCGAGGCCGGCGGAGGTGCGAGGCAGCGTGGCCATGGACGACGGGCGAGGAGGGTTGAGGGCGGCGGCGCCAGGCGCAGAGGCGACGGGAGAAGGGCGACGAGGGAACACGAGCGAGGCGCGAGGGGAGAGAAGTGGATCGCGAGGAGAAACAGAGGATCGGGCATTGCGGGCGCTGGAGGAGGACGAGGAACGAGGGAGAGAGATGCGGTGCCATGCAGGGGGGAGAAACGAAGGAGAGATGAGATCGGGCTAGGGTTAGGAAGGGGTTAGGTGGGCTGGACCTCCTGCAAATGGGCCGGCCTGGTTTGTTGGTTAGGCCGGGCTCTCTCTCCGCTAAAAGAAAAGAAAAAAACAGAGATGAGAAAAAAGGAAAAAGAGGTTAGAGGTGGAGCTTGAGCAGGAGGGTATTTTTCCCGGACTCATAAAAATAAGCTTGATCCAAGAAAATAGAAAGTGAGCGTGGGCGTGGAGTTGAATTCCACCTCATTTGAATTTAATTCAAATGAGTGTGAGATGTATGGGTATTCGTATGTCCAAAAATGTTGAGAAATTTGGTGGAGCTCGGGAAAATGATGAAAGAATAAATGGCAAAGTTGGAGATCAAGAATTAAGACAACAAAGGCATTAGGATATTTTGTAAGTGTGTTTGCGGTAAATCCAAATAATTGGAATATTTACTATAGCTCTCTAAATATCGAGAGGATATGTTTTAAAGAGAATCACCATGTGAATTCCCTCGATTTAAATGGATCAAAGATCCATGCCATTTATTTAGTTGAGTTTTCAAAAGGGGTTGCATGATGACATGATGCAATACACATGATGCAAGGATGAATGCAACGAACAAAACAAATCACACGACGAATCTCGGAATACAAGGAAGGCATCTGGAGCGTCGGTCTTGGGGCGTTACAGCGACCCCGCCCATTCTTGGGCGGCGGCGAGCGGGGCCCCTCCTTAGGGGCCTTCCCCTTCTCGGCAGCAGAGAGCTTCCTCATTGACGCCATGGGTGCTACAACGAGATGGTGAGGCAAGAAGGAATAAGAAGGAGCGGGTGGCGAGAAGATGGAGATGAGCAAGGGGGGCTCTGCCCCTCCCCTCATTTGTAGCCAGAGGAAGGCCAACCGATGGCCTCCACGATCGCATGCAATGATGATTTTCCTCTGCTTGTAGCAGAGTCTCGTCAAGTCAGACGGTTGCTAAGGTAGTGTGGGGAAGCGGAGGCGCCCACGTCCCATCAATAGCCATGCGTCAACCAAGGCCGCAGGTGGTTGGGGCCCGCTGTGCTCCGCACTTGCCCTTTGGCTTTGCCTTGAAGCCAAGTTCGAGCGTGCTTTGGGCCTAGGGCTACTGTTGGCGTTCGAGGAACGGGGGTACCCAGACTTGCCTGCCTGCGGCCCACGGCGTGGCTCCGTCAACGGCCCGGTACTGCCCAGCTTCAGGAATAACAACCCAAGACCCTCCCGAGGGGCCAAGCCTCACGAGGCGGGCGACACCAAGACCTCCCTGGGGGCGGCCTCCCCAGGCTGGCTCCCGAGGAGCGGAGATATCTATGCAAGCTGCACCTCGCGAGGTTCATATGACGTGAGCCATGACGACCAAGGCCAGGCGGGCGCCAGTGGGTGCAGTGTACCAGTTTCCTCTTTCGTGTTAAGGAGGCAAGCGCGGGCGTGGAGTCCCGAGGAATCAAGCAAAGGTTTCCATCTCGGTGCAACAAGACCAAGACCACTAGTACGGCAGGACGGAGGTCATCACGGAGCCCACTGTGGCATCACCACCAGATGCTTTTGTAGGCGAAGACTGCTTTTGTCGGGATAACTTGTACTAGTTGTCTCCCTTTGAATTTGGCCATTGTGGGATCCCTTCCCGCCTATATTTGGGAAGAGGACCAAGGCCACTATAAATAGGACCTAGCCACCACCATAGAAGGGATCGGATCCATTCCACCCTTACCAGCTCACTAGCTCATCGAGCATAAGAACATCTCACCTCCTGAGGCTGTTCGACCATTGTACTAGTTCATCCACAGCTCCTCGAGGCCAATCCACCACAAAGCAGGAGTAGGGTTTTACACCACAAGGTGGCCCGAACCTGGGTAAATTGTTGTGTCTCTTGTCCATTTGGTTCATCAAGATAGGCCGTGGGATCAGTGAGCAGGCAGACTGGGGAGGATGAGTTCTTCGGATGTACCCCAGAGTTCAAACCTCTCAAGGGTCTACGGAACCCTGAATCCGACAATCTACGCAAGAAAACGAAGTGATACAGAGGAAGAAGGTGGTGCAGCACCCAGTTTATTTTGTCAGCTCCCTCTTGCAGGGGGCTAGATCATGATACTCTGGTGTGCAGAAGTTGCTCTTCGACCTCCTTATGGCCTCGAGGAAGTTGCGACACTATTTCCAGGCACATGATATCACCGTCATCACTCGCTTCCCGTTACAATGGATCTTGCACAACCCAGATGCAACCAGAAGGATTGTGGACTGGGCGTTGGAACTATCAAGCTTTGTCTCAGGTTTGAAAGTACTTCGACAATTCAGAGTAGAGCCTTAGTGGAGTTCATTGCAGAATGGACCTCAACGTCGGACGAAGAAATTCAAAAGACCACTCTCCCCGGCAAGGAAACGAGCCCTGATTGGATCATGTACTTTCATGGGGCTTTCTCGCTGCAAGGCGCCGGTGCTGGTGTGCTGCTTGTCACACCCACCGGAGAGCACCTAAAGTACGTCATCCAGATGCACTTTCCCCGGGAGAGATCCGCAAACAACACTGCGGAGTATGAGGGACTGCTTGGCGGTCTCAGGATCACGGCTGACCTTGCAATCAGGAAGCTCATCGTCAGAGGTGATTCACAGCTTGTCGTCAAGCAAGTTAACAAGGATTATCAGAGCCCGTTGATGAAAGCTTACCTAGATGAAGTGAGGAAGTTGGAGGAGCGTTTTGACGGTCTACAAGCAGAGCATGTTCCTCGAGCAGAGAACAGCATTGCTGACGACCTGTCAAAACGTGCTGCCCTCAAGTTACCGATGGAACCAAGGACCTTTGTGCTCCAATTAACTCAGCCATTCATTGAACCATCGGCAGGACAAAATAAGCGAAGGAAGTCAAGCCCCAGCAAGTACTTTCCCGCTGAGCTCCCAGGTGCTGCCGGCAAGGATGTTGCCAAAGCGACAGGCTCCGGCAGGGCCTCAAGCCCTTGCTGTAGACACAACTGCTCCCACGGCAGAAGACATGCCTTTAGTCCTTGCCATCGAGCCTCGGGCTCTGGCATGGGCGCAGCACACCGTTCAGTTCATCCAAATAGGGAAACTCCCTGAGGAACACGAAGAAGCAGAGAAAGTAGCCCGTCGGTCTAACATGTACCAGTTTGTGGACGATGTCCTATACAGGAAAAGACCGAACAGCGTGAAATTGAAGTGCATTCCTCGGGAGGACGGACTCGAGCTGTTGGCAGAGATACATGGAGGCATATGTGGCTCTCACATAGGATCAAGAGCTCTTGCCGACAAGGCATTTCAGCAAGGTTTCTTTTGGCCCACTGCTCTCTAGGATGCAACTGTGCTAGTAACCAAGTGTGAAGCGTGCCAGTTCCATTCAAAGAAACTCCATCAGCCAGCTCAAGCTCTTCAAACGATCCCTCTTTCCTGGCCATTTTCGGTATGGGGGCTCAACATACTGGGCCCCTTCCCCCGTGCTGTCGGGGGCTTTGAGTACTTGTATGTTGCAATCAAAAAGTTCACAAAGTGGACGAAAGTGGAAGCAGTGAGAAAGGTGACAGCACAATCAGCCATCAAGTTTTTCAAATGACTACTTTGCCATTTTGGTGTGCCAAACAGAGTCATCACCGACAACGGCACACAGTTCACAAGCCACACCTTCATGCAGTACACCCAGGACCTCGGCAGCAAAATCTGTTTTGCTCCTGTTGCTCGTCCGAGAAGCGACGGCCAGGCGGAAAGGGAAAATGCTGAAGTGCTGCGGGGCTCAAAACAAGGACTTTTGACAGGCTGCGCAAATGCGGAAGACGCCGAATTGATGAGTTGCCGGCGGTTCTTTGGTATATCAGGACGACACCAAATCAAGCCACCGGCCAGACGCCCTTCTCCCTGGTGTATGGGGCAGAAGCAGTTCTCCTCATAGAACTCATATACGGGTCACCTCGAGTGCTCGCTTATGATGAGCTTGAGCAAGAGAAGTTGCGGCAAGATGATGTTGTGCTCCTTGAGGAAGATTGTCTTCAGGCTGCTGTGCGAGCTGCACACTACTAGCAAGACTTGTGCCGCTACCATAGCCGCAAGGTTCACGCCCGAAGCCTTGAGGAAGGCGACCTTGTTCTTCAGTGTGTTCAGTCGGCCAAGAATTCCAACAAGTTGACGCCAAAGTGGGAAGGTCCTTATCGGGTAATACGAGTCACCAGGCCCGGTGCAGTACGCCTGGTGAACGGACATGGCAATCTAGTGAGCAACTCCTGGAATATCGAACATCTTCGCAAGTTTTACCCATGAGGCGCGGTTGCCGGGACCCCCGACAACCCCCCCCCCCCTTTGTACTAGCCTTGTCGGCAAGGCATATAACCCTATGTACAGAGGCAGGCGCAGACCCTGTGCGCAGTTGAATAAGCTTAAGTATGTACGTTTCATGTTGATTTCCATGTTTATATATATACATACATACATACATACATACATACATACATACATATATATATATATATATATATATATATATATATATATATATGCATGCTTTTCCAGGATATCGTACTACGTTTGCTTCCAGGAAGTATTGACGAACCGCCTAGGTTCCATGTTCCTATTCTCTTCTTTCTTTTTCTCAGAGGACAGAAGGTTCCCTCGCATACAAGTTTGCCGGGGGGGATAGAGAGCGTGGGCACCAATAGGCGACATCCGAAGTCGCATCTTGCAGAAAAGAACATAGCAGCAAAAAGCTAAGTCGCGAAACCTTGAGTGAAATTCTTTTAAATGTAAGGTTATTTTCCTCGGATGGTTTTGGTTCTTGTATGGAACACCTGCACGCGAAGGAACATTGTCGGGATTGGTTGCGCCTTTGCTCCGTTTCGAGTCTGCTCAACGGTTCAAGTGGCTGCGCTAAGAGCGGCAAGGTGCCTTGCTGGCAGTGGCACCCCCAGCAGGCTACTAAGGACCCATCCTCAAAGAGCTCGCGGCAAGAGTGCGTGCACCGGCAAGCTTTTACCAAAAAAGCATAGGGTGTATACCATACAAAGAGGGATCAAACTAGGGAGATAGCATGCATTCGATCCAAAAACACAGCAAGTTATATTACATCGATAGTTGCCGCAGTTCGAACTTAAACTGAATTGTCTTGGGTACGAATTCATGGCGGCAAGAAGAAGCGAAGTGGCTAGTCCCGGCACTGGCCTTCCACCCTCTTGACTTGGTCGACCAAGTCGACGATGGGTGTGACGAGCTCTTCAAGTGCCTTGCGATCTGCATCCTCCGGCAAGCTGTCCAGCACATTGGTGAGGTTGAGGCCAAGGTTCTTGTACGCAACCTTAGTGAGCACCTTGAGGAGGACGCCCCAGAAGAGCTTGGATGATTCCTAGGCCAATTGGGTTGCTCGGCTGGAGTGGAGCAGCTTCAGGGCGTCGAGGACGGCCTTGAAGAACATGGTCACCCTGGCACTCTGGGTCACCCTCTCATCACGGGAGAACCTGAAGCTCGGCATGCCCATGATGGACAGCTATGTGGTGAGCCTCTCCGCAATGTCGATGAGGCGCTCAATCCAGATCCCCACGCCTTTCACATAATCATTGTAGTTGGTGGTAGCACTCTCAAGTAGTTGCTTCTCATCGTGGAGTTCCTTGGCTAGGGTCTTCTCACGAGCCCTGCTGCCCTCAAGGGTCTCCTCTAGTGTGGTCAGCTTCAGCCTCAGATCAGCCATGGAGTCATTGGCGGCAGAGATCTGCTTGGCCTTCTCAGATATGGTGACCTGCAACTCCGCCAAGGTGTAGGCAGTTTTGTCTCTGTCGCTCTTAAGCATCGATACCTCCTTGCTGTGCTTCTCCAGCTCCACCTCCAGCTTCTCCACCTTGCCGCCCAGCTCGTTCTTGACGGCCTCTACGGCTTCGACAGCGTCGACGGCCTCCTTCAACATGCTGGCATGATCCAGGACCAAAGCGTCGAGTGTGTCCTTATGCTTCTGCTCCAGCTCCTGGGCCCACTGCACAATAAGCTTTTCAATTTCTTCATCCTTGCTACGGAGCTTGGTGGCAAGCGCCTGTTCGCAAGCGGCAAGGTCCTCTTCTTGAGCATCGAGCAGGATGCTGTGCTCCCTTAGTTGGGCGTCGTCCTTGACGGCTTGTGCAGCGGCCTCCTCCTGGGCCTTCTCAACATCAAACTACTTTAGGAGGAGCTCATTCCAACCCTCGCTCAGCTGATCTTGGCTAGTCTTCAGCTCCTGTCGGGCCTCGGCAAACCAGACTTGGATCTGCTTGACGCACTTCTGGAAGTCTGCCTCCGCCGCGTCAACAACCGCCACCCTGGAGTCCAGTTTCTCCTTGCGGGCACGGTGAAGCGCCTGGAGCTTCTGAAAGTTGCTGCTCATGGCTTGGAGGAGCTGGTCTTTTTGGAACCATCGCCATCGGGCGCCGCTCGCTTAAGAACCGGAGCCCGGCGGCGTAATGACTTTTCGGCTAAAACCACCCCGCGCTGGTGCTCCAAAGCTTCCGCCCCTCAGATGTCGATAAACAGATCGTCGCCGATCTTCAGATATCTGCTTGGGGTGGGGGCTTCAAAAGTTGATGGTTGGCCTTCGACCACCGTCTCCCCGACGGCTGAGAATTCTGGGACCGATGTAGCGCCAGAAGCTCCTGCGGTAGGGATGCCGTCAGTACGGTCGCCAGTCTCCTTGCCGGCCTCCCCGGCAGACCCCTTGGATACCTCTTATTGCGGGTCCTTGGCGGCTTCATCGACAGTGACTTTGGCGGCCTCGGCGGCAGCATCCTTTGCGGTCTCCTCGATGGTGGCATCGACGTCCATCTGGTCCACCAAGGGGGGATCTGAAAGCCAAGGAGGAGAAACAAGAGGAAACCAAGATTGAAGCTCAAAGGAAGTAAAAAAAGGAGAAAAAGATCGCGCTGGAAAAGTGACAAAGGCCAGGAGGCAGGCGGCTTACCTGTAACGAGTTGTTGAGGGGTGGTTCCCTCCCCGACAACAGTCGTTGCCAGAATGGAGCTGCCGGCGCCTCGTCGGTGGAAGCCATTGCCGGGGATCCCTCTCTGGGCGGTGTGGTTGACGGAGGAGGCATGTCAGGGGTGGCCCTCAGCGGCTCCTGTTGCCGCTCTTCTCCTGCAAACCCGGCAAGGTTAGCAGTAAAGATACACATCCCGATGATCGCCAGCGGAAAGTGAGTAACAGGCTCACTCTGGGGGTTGAGCTAGGGGCTGCGTCGTGGGCTAGGATCCGGGCTGATCGTGATCGTCTCCGGCGCACCTGAGGTGCTTGCCGTGGGCTCGTTGGAGTCTTGGCCTTCGTTGCCATCCTCTGCGCCAGCATTTCCGTGTCCCTGCGGGAACAAGTCAGGGCCAGATCAAATCAGATAAGGTAGCAAAACAGGGACTCAGGAGATGAAGAAAGCAGTGACACACTTACTCGTCTTCTGCTTCTGCCCTCTTCCCCCTGCTCGGGCTAAAAGAGGAGAGGTCGAAGTCGGCCTCTGGTATGGATTCCGGGCTAGGGGGTGGAGATGGAGACCTGGGCCGCTTGGCCGTGGCAGATGCGGCGGCCGCTGCTTCCCTTGCTGCCGCAACCGTGCGCCTCGTCTGGCGCATAGGTTGCAGCTGGGCCTCTTGCCATTGAGCGGTCTTGCCGGCTGCCCCCTTGATGGGGACCTCTTCACGCGAGGAGGCTTGCCGGACTGGCTCATCGGAGCCAACCCGCTGAAGGACGCACTTCTTCTTCCCCGGGACTGGGGGTCCTCATGCGGCTCCTCTTCAGCTGCCTCTTCAGCCGCCTCTTCGGCTGTCTCCCCGGCATAGGGGACCACGGTGGCGGCACCACTGTGCTCCCCGGCAAGCTCATCCCGCTTGGCAAAATCCTCCTCTGCGCCGGACTCGTCTTCTCGGAAGTCGACGCTGCCGGCCTCCTCGGCAAGGGCTGCCTCTTCCGCTCTTCTTGCGATATACGCCACCTCCTCGTTGGTGGTGGGGCAGATGAGCTGCGTTTCTTCTCGGATGGCCCTCTCCGACAAGTTGTCGAAGAACTCTTGCACCCTCTCCGCGTCTGGCTCGGCCCAGGTTTGATCAAGGCCATGGGCGTTGAACACCGGCATCATGGTAATGATGGAGGTTAGAGCAGAGTTGTTGCACAAGGGGATCACGCTCGCCGGCAACCTGAGCGGCTTGTCAGCCTTCTCGGTCTTGTCGGCCTTGCCGGTCTTGTCGGCCTTGAGGTGGAACAGCCTTTGGCAGAGAGTCGCGTGTTGTAGGACCGTCAGGTTGTTGTTCAGGCCGGGGCGCAGCCTCATGATGTCTGCCGCATTTCGGTACTCCCAAGCTGGCCTCCCTTTGTTCTGCAAAGGGGCGATGCGCGGCGGAGGAAGTCGGCCCCAATCATCTTGATTGTGAGCCCAACAGCCTTGAGGCGATGAATCCCGGTGGTTGCGACTGTGAGCTTCCCGTCTTGAGGATCGAGGTCGCCCCAGTTGCCGCCACGGACCAGTTGCGTCTGCTGGGGCATGCAGAACGGCTGCGGGTCCTTCTCCATGATCCAGCACTAGTTGTGCCGCCGTTCATCCCACTTCTCCTTGTGGGTCCCGTCTGGGTATGTCTTCTTGCTCAAGGCCCTCGGGATCCATGTGACGCAACCAGAAAGGACCCCTCCTGGCTGGATGCGGGGGACGAAGTAGTGGCGGAAGAGCGCCGCGTTGGGGACCACCCCGGCGAAGTTCTCACAGAGGTGGGCGAAGGTGGCCATGCACGCCATGGCATTCGGCATGAAATCCAAGAGATGGAAGCCGAAGGTGTACATGATGTCGATGAAGAAATCCGAAAATGGGGGGAAGAGCCCGCGGTAGAAGTAATCGACAAAGAAAGGGAATTTATCTGGGGCGGGCTAAGCGTGAGAAGCTGGGATGACGCGGGTTGCTAGGTGCCCCGTCGTCTCTCTCCCCCACATGCACAGGTATCGGTCCTTGAGTGTGCAAACGTCGAGCGTCGGAGCGAAGATGACATGCTCCCTCCGCATCTTCACCAGCTCGCTCTCCGGCACCTCTTCCCCCTTGCTTGCCTTGGATGCTCCCTTGCCCTTGCTCGTTTTGGGCGCCATTGCAGCCGAGGGAGGATGGAGGACCGAGAGTGGTGAGGGTGTGGCGGCGGGCGGGGGAGGAAGCTCTGGTTTGGGCTCGAGGAAGAAGAAGAAGAAGAAGCGGTGGTTCCTAGATTGGAATGGGCGAAAGGGGTAAATGAGCAGCGCCCCTGCGGATTCCTCTTTTTATGGGGAAGGCGTGGGGCTGCCTCTTTACTGTTCGATGTGAAGGCGTTTTCGCAGGTGTGCTACGACCGTTCCACGCACGACCCCCCACGTCACGCACTCAATGCAGATCATGGGGAAGCGCAGCAGAGGAGAAGACTACAACAGTTAACCCCTGCAACGCGTGCCCGTGCACTGTTTGGGCCTGGCCCAATGATGCTTTGCACTCGTGTGTGGCCCAGGCCCGGGGGCTCCTATCGGTGTACTAAAGTTTGGGCCCTTTGGTACCCCTTACTTGTGCACGAGCAGTTTCAGCCGCACCCGCGGCAAGGCTTGACGGGGGCATATGTCGACAAAATACAAGATGACGAAGAAGCCTCCAAGCCATTAACCAGAGAGCAGAAAACAAGCTGGACCCCCGGCAAGATCCTTGCCAGGATGGCTCACGAAGCCCCAGCAATATCCTTGTCGGGGCGACTTGCGAAGCGCTGACAAGACCACCTCAACTTGCGAAGCACTGACGAGGCCACCACCCTTGAGGTTGAGAGCCCTGACACCATAAATGATGTCAAGACCAAGACCCAGGGGCGCCTACATGGTGGCATGCAAATATTTGTGAAGACTAGTGGCATGCAGATCTTTGTGAAGACCAGAATGCAAAGTTCCCAGCAAGGTTCTTGCCAGGGACGTCTGTGAGGCCCTGGCAAGATTCTTGTCGGGAACAATTGCGAGGCCCTGGCAAGATTCTTGTTGTCGGATCACGGGTTCCAGCGAAACCCTCAAGGTTCGAACACTGGGGTGCGCGCGGAGATTTCCTCCCTACCGATCTACGCAGCTCGCTAAGATCTCGTGGACGAACTCGGCGAACTCACAACACAAGGGACACAAGATTTATACTGGTTTGGGCCACCATTGTGGTGTAATACCTTACTCTGGTGTGGTGGTGGTGGATTGCCTCTTGCGCTGATGATGAACAGTACAAGTGGAAGAACGGCCTCCTGAGGTTGGGGTGTTCTTGTGTTCGGTGTGTGGCTAGGGATTGGCTCTCGATCAGGTGAGATTAAGCTGCCTCCTATTGTGCTGGCTAGTTCTACTTACTAGATCATGATAGGCGCACGTTGCTGCGCCCGTCTAATTTTTACAATCAAATGGTAGTAAGTTGTCAAATCTCGTCTATTTTTAGACTAAAATGGTAGTAATTTTTAAAATGATTCCAACGAATATGACGTCTTAATAATTTAGCTAGATGCAAGATGACATTCTATTGTAAAAACTATACATGTAGATAAATCAAGGAATAATTTAAAACTACACATAATGACATAAAGGAATCGTATAAGCAATATGCCTCTTATAATATATATAAACATGTGATATATTAAATTAACAAACTCCTATAAAAAGGTAAATTAATATGAAATATGAATAGTCATTCCACACGGCTGTAAATCAACCTTGTATTTTTAGGAAGATCTCATATCAATAGCAAATTCTGATGGTTGTTTGGTTTAATCAATTCCTCAATTTCAGATGAACAAAAAGAGGGGCTTTAATTTTAGGGCAACATATATGGTATAAATATTGAGTTAATCTAAAAATGAGGAGAATAAAAATTGAGGACACATTTAGGGCACTTAAATATATGAATATGACATATCATCACAAACTCTTAATAAAGGCACTGAATCTATACAATTTGTTCAATACATGACATCGCTACACGGTAGCTATGGATCAAAGAAGCAGAGGTTAATTACAGTCTGAAACCAAGATTGCTTTCGAAATAGTACAACCAATTGTATAGCAATAACTCGTTTCCAGCAGAGAGATATCCAAACATAATGTTCTACACAGTAACAACAACAAATGCTAATAATCTACAGAAATTATGCCATCTTTTGGCAGTAATATTAAAACAAAAGCTTAGCAGATTAGATGGGCCAAATTGAACTTATACTGCTTTGATTTCAGCCATATATGTTAACTGTTGAAGAGTGAACTGCAACTACAACTTTAGGTTATTCCTAATGGCTTCATTGATGAAAGGACTTGTCGATTGTTCAATTTTTTTGTTTATAAGATTGTTCAAAAAAATGAAAGGACTTGTCTTTTTTTGGACGATCAAGTACTGTAAGTCGTACACCACATGTAATCAGCTACGGTGCAAGAGCTAAACTATATTCTCAGAACCAAACCCAGTATGGAAGCATTAGATGGACCAAATTCAGCTTATATTGCTTTCTTTCAGCAAAACATATATTTTAACTGTTGAAGAGTGACCACCTGCAATTACAACTTTAGGTTATTCCTGTTGGCCTCATTCATGAAAGAACTTGTCATTTTTTTTGGAACAGTGTGAATCAGTAAAGCGTATATGTTCTTTGGAATTTTTCCTTAACACAAATAGCCAATATTAGCATTGTCGAAGACTTTGAAGTGTACACACAGTCACACAGCCAGTAGCATCAAATTTTATAAATCACCAGAATTAGTACCAATACGTCAATCGAAATATGAGAACACCTGAGCAAACTAAAGCAGTCCAAACCGAGTGGTAGTGGGAAACAGTGGGAAAGGTTTGCAAACCAGCTTGAGGATTCCCTGAACTGACACACTAGAACCAGTGTCCCTCGGCGGATTGGGAGCAAAACAAAAGCAGTATCATTCTGAAGGGATATGACTCGGTAGTAATTGGATGGAAAAGATAAATTTGCGAGAGCAACATGGCGAGAAGCATGGCTAGCAGACTAAGAAGGGGGAAGGAGCAGCCACAGTGTGAAGATTATATACACGCGCGTCCAATAAAGAAGATGAATCGAATAAAGGAAGAAGACGAATCAGAATTGTAACTGACCAGCAATAATCTCGGTCGTCCGCGAATGGCGCAGAGAAATTGCAATTTAACATCCTTGATCACCCTGAGTGGACTCTAATCACCACGAACGCTTCAGTCCCCACCTGATGGCGTTTCCCAGCCGGGCAACCCTGTCTCACGCGATCTGTATGACATCACTGGACGGCAAGGCCCATAGGCCCAAACAATAAAAGAGCTCTGATTTTGTTCTGGGAGTAGCGGCCCAGCCCGTGTAACGCTTTCTGATCGCCACCAATGCCCATGCGGGATTGAAACTAAATCCAACAGCCAGAAACGGCCAGTACTGCAGATCTGACGGTCGAAAACAACAGTGGTCTGAGAGTGCCCGAAAGATGCGCAGTTATAATATATCTAAATATAGGCCCTGGTCCTCTCCCCAAATATTGCGCGGGAACGGAGCCAACAACGGCCAATTTGAAAGGGGACAGCTAGTACAGCTTATCCTGACAAAAGCGGTCTTCGCCTGCAGAAAGCTCTGGTGGTGACGCCGTCTCGGGCTCCACGGTGACCTCCGTCCTGCCGTCCAGCTGGTCTTGGTCTTGTTGCACTGATACGGAAACATTTTTCTGATGCCTCCGTACTCCGCGCCTGCGCTGGCCTCCTTAGCACCAAAGAGGAAACAAGGACGTTGTACGCGCTGGCGCCAGCCTGATCTTGATCGTCATGGCTCACTTCACGAGAGCCTCGCGAGGTTTGCCCTGCCTTGATATCTCCACTCCTCATGAGGCAGCCTGGTGAGGCCGCTCCTGAGGAGGTCTCGCATTGTCGGATTTCGGGTTCCGGCAGACCCTCTAGGTTCGAACTCTGGGGTGCACGCGGAGATCTCACCCCCTACCAACCTGCACCTCGTCGCCTCGCAAGGATCTAAACTACACAAAGAGCAACACAAGGGACACAAGGTTTATATCGTTCGGGCCACCATTGTGGTGTAATACCCTACCCAAAGGTGTGGTGTGGTGGATTGCCTCGGGCTGATGATGAATAAAGACAGGAAGAACAGCCTCATGAGGGTCTGTTTCTGGCCTAAGCGATTTAACTACTAGTGGGAGTTCGGTCGCCCTCTCTCCCTCTCTCTTTCTAGATTCCCCGTCCTCAGATCCTCTTTCTACCTTGTGGGTGGCTAGTCCTATTTATAGGCAAAGGCCCTGGGCCTCTTCCCAAATATTGAGCAGGAAGGGCGCCAACAATTGGCCATTTTGAAGGGGAACATCTAGTACACTTATCCTGACTAAAGTTGGTCCTCGCCTGTTAAAAGCTTTGACGATGACGCCGGCTTGGGCTCCACGATGACCTCCTTCCTGCCGTTGTGTTGGTCTTGGTCTTGTTGCACCGAAACGGCTGCCTTTGCTTGATGCTCTCGCCTGCGCTTGCCTCCTTTGCACCAAAGAGGAAATGAGGACATCAGGCTGGCTGGCGCCCCCTGGCGCCTCGGTCAAATCATGGCTTGCGCCATGGGCACCTCGTGAGGTACCCCGCTTGATCTCTCTCGCCTCCTCACAAGCCACTGACGAGGCCGTGCGGAGGAAGCTTCTCACATCCGCCTCATGAGGCTTGGGCCCTCGCAAGGGTCTTGAGCTTGTGGCCGATGAAGATGGGCCGTCTTGGCCACCCCTTGAGCCACGCCGGGCGCAGTGTGCAAGTCTGGTACCCCATTCCCAAAACGCCGACAAGAGCCTCGGGCCCAAGGCGCGCTGGACTTGGCTTAGCAGAAGCGAAGGGGCAAGGCAGGGCGCCCAGGGCCCTAACAGCCTCATGGGTCTTGGGAGCCGCGTGGCGTTGATTGGACGTGGGTGTCCCTGTTCCCCCATGCCTCCTTATTTTGCACCCAGCTAGGCGGACCCGTGGTTGCACACAGTCATCCCTCTTCTCGCCACTTGAGCGTCTCCTCCTCTTCCTCCTCTCGAGCTCCGCCCGCTTCCAATCCAATTCGAATCCTCCCCTTCCTCGTCGCCATGGCTCCGTAGAAGAAGGGAAAGGGAAAGCTCGCCTCCGTCCGCTTCGCCGCCGCCGATGGCTCCTCGCTGCCGATCGGTCGATCATACTCAATCGAGAAGGCTTGGACAAGGTCAGTTCTGCCCTCGCCACTATCTTCAACGAGTGCGAGAGGACGATGGTCTGGCCCGCGTCTCACTTCTCCATTGACGGAATAGTCACAGAGGTCCGGTACTTCGCCGACGCTCGTAGGGGACTAGTTCCCCCTTTCCAATTTCTTCAACGC